>RJWM01002826.1:0-122129 GCA_004363535.1 Dasyprocta punctata
CCTTGCACCTGCCAGGGCAGGCGCTTAAGCCGCTAAGCCAAACTCCCGGCCCTGGTTTTTTGAGGCAGGGTCGCACTGTGTAGCTCAGGCCGGCCTTGCGCCCGCGTTGTAGCCCAAGCCGGCCTCGAACTCACAACGCTCCACCTACCTCAGCCTCCCAAGTGCTGGGATTAAAGGCGTGCGCCACCACGCCCGGCTTTGTATTCTTGTTTTTAAAGGAAGACGTAGACTCCTTCATGAAACAGCCTGTATTCTTGTTTTTAAAGGAAGACGTAGACTCCTTCATGAAACAGCCTGGGAATGAGACTGCAGATACAGTACTAAAGAAGCTAGATGAACAGTACCAGAAGTATAAGTTTATGGAACTCAATCTTGCTCAAAAGAAACGGAGGTAAGTAAAAAATTTCTTTTTTAAAAAAATCTTACAAGGCTTGAACTATTTTTGTTGTTTTTTGAGGCAAGGTCTCACTCATGTGGTCCAGGTTGGCCTTGAACTCACCATATAGCCTAGTTGGACTTGAACTCTTGATCCTCTTCCTTCAACATTCTGAGTGCAGGGATTACAGGCTTGCACCCCAAGCTTTACATACAATAAAATATCCATGTATCAAATGTTTACTTTGATGAATTTTGACAAATGTATCCAACTCTCTCCAGAATTGATTCTTGCCCAGATTGGAATATTTCATAACCCCAGGAAATTCCTTCATGACTCTTTCTAGTCACACTCCCAACCTCCATAACCATGTTTTTCCACCACGAGTTAGTTTTGTTTGTTCTTGAATGGAATAAATGGAAGCATTGGTAGCTGTTTTGTTTTGTTTTGTTTTCATTTTCTTAGTATAATACTTTGAAAATCCTCTGTGATATTGCATGTATCAGTAAATTAGTTTTAAGTGTTGTGTCCCATTGTGTATAGATTTACTACAGTTTTAGTATATTTTAATGTTGGCCTACTGATGGACATTTGGATTTTTTCCTCCTTTTGACTCTGTCTTGATATGAGCATATGTTTCCATTTCTCCTGGGCAATATCCAGGGGTGGAATTGCTGAAGCGTGTGTTTGGTTTTATGAGAAACTGCCAAAGCCCTCCAAAGTGACTATACCATGTTATGTTCCCACCAGAAGTATACAAGAATCACAGCTATTTCACATCCTTACTAGCACTTGGTGTTGCTAGTCTAAGGGTAGTTTTGCACACATAACAGAATGAATATTGAAGACTTTATACCAAAGTGTCTAGGATCATAGCGTTGATCTTTCTAATTTTGCTAATGAAAGATCCATAGGAGATTGCCTTTCCCAAGATTTAGTGATTAATAGGCATAGGTCAAAGGAATCCTTGCTCTCAGTTCTTAGCATATATTTTTTTTTGTACTGGGAATGTAACTCACGACCTTGCACTTGTCAAGCAGGCGCTGTGCTGCTGAGCTAAATCCCCGGCCCTTACTGTATTTTTTATATAGCATTTAAAGTGAATTCGCTATAATCATTGTAGATATTTTTGTTGTGTAGGTCTCAGTATTGTACTGTTGGTTAAATATTTATGGAATATCAACCATATGCCACGTGAAATAAAGTTCAGTATCTGCTTCCAGCACAGCACGAGGACATAGTCTAGGGTGTTTGCTAGGTATGTAAATAGAATAAGTGTACCACACAGAGCAGCAGAGATGCTTTGGTACAGAGTACTGTTAGCATAGGACAAGGCATCAATCTAGAGGGAAGCTTCTTAGAGTAGCAGATGACTAACATTTCAAACATGAGTTTGGAGGCAGATGAAAGGGAAGAGTAGTCTGGGTATAAAGGTACATAATTTTGTTTTTAGATAAACATTATCGTTTGATTTTGGTAAACATGGAAGAAATTTAAATATGGGCTGAATATTAGATGAGATAAAAAGTCATTGACATGGAAAGATAGTGTTAATGGATAAAAGCAGGATAGAAAACACTATGAACAGTATGCTGTCATTTTAGAAAAATCTAAATGCATACAAATATCTGAAATGACCCAAACTAAAGGTGTATTAGCAGCCGGGTGTGGTGCAGCGAATTCACTTTAAATGCTATATAAATCCTAGCACTCAGGAGGCTGAGGCAGGAGGATCACCAGGAGTTTGAGGCCAACCTGGGCTACATAGCGAGTTCAAGGCCACTATAATGAGGCCTTGTCTTAAGCCAAAAACAAACAAAAAAGATGTATTAATAGTAGTAATCCACATGGTAAAAATAGTGTTTTTCTTATTTTGGCTTGTTTGTATATTTATTTTTCTATAATGTACATGTACTGCTTTAATGGTAAAAGTTTATTTTTATCTTTAAAAAGAAGAATAAAGCCATTTGATTAGAGATAGCCTGCAGGGAGGTTACATAGAGAAGAAAATGAACTTGAAATAAGTCCTGGGGAGAGGGGGAACTTTGTGTATCAAAGAAAGTTAATATTGCTAACTGTAGTACTGTGGTACAGTTGAACACTCAATGCAGCTTTACATAGGCTTTTTGCTTTAATGTGGGGATGACAATTATAGCGTATACCTGCACCCTTCCTAACCAGATATAATTGGGGTACATTAGCGAACCAAACAGACGATGTGTCTGGCCCAGGGGAGGTCACAGTTTAGTGGAATCTAGACAGTAAAACTTTAATAATTGTTTATTGTGCACCTAACATGTTCCAGGCATCATTCTAGACACTTGAAAGCAAACAGATAAAGATTTTTGCCCTCATGGAGCTGACATTCTAGTGAGATAAAAATTTATATCGTAGGTTGCAAGGTGCTTTTAGGTGCTATGCAAATATGAAATAAAGTAGAGGGAGAGGCTGTGGATGTCAGGAGGTAGCAATGGCTAAGGGTTTTGAGAAGGTGAATAACATAATCAGACTATGAATTACTTGGGTTGTTGGTTGATAATCTCAAGGGAAGAAGCAAGGCCTTTTTACTAATGAAGGTAAGGTTGCAGATAGCTTGGACCAGGGTGGTAGGAAAGAGTCAAATTCTGAATCTAGTTTGAAGTTGGAACCAACATGATCTGGTGGATTAGAGGTGGACTGTGAAAGGGAGGCATGGAAGGGCCTCTGAGGTCCAAGTTGTTGGGAGAGTAGTTGTCATCTGTGATGGGCAAGAGTGGGCAGAACAGTTTGAGTGAAAAACTGGGAGATCAGTTCTGGACATATTTGAGAATCCTTTTGGACATCCAAGTGGAAATATTAAACAGGCAATTAAATATACGAGTCTGAAATTTGGAAGAGGTCTGGGCTGGAGATAAAAAATTGGGAATTATCCAGAAAAAAATCAAGATTAAAAAGAAGCTGCCAGTGAGGTCAGAGGAAAACCAGGAGACTGTGGGGTTCTGGAAGCCAAACTAGGAAAATCTCACAGAGGAATAAATGATCTGTGTCAAATAACTGTTAGTGGCTAAGGTAAGATGAGAATTGAGAATGGACTTGGATTACACAAAGTGGAAGTTATTGGTGTTCTAGATGGGAACAGCAACTGTGAAGTGTTTTTAAAAGAGAGTGGTAGAATAACTGGACACAGTGAATAAAGAAAGCTGAGTTTTACCTATTTAATAGTGGGTTGGTTTTCTTTATTTTAGGAGTTCTTCTTATTCATTGGATACTGTTATGGCTTAGAACTAGAACATTTCCTCCAAAGCCCCATGTGTTTAGAGGTGGGGCTTTTGGGAGATGAATGGATCATGGGGGTGGTATACTCATCAGTGGATGAATCTGGTGAGTTTTTATAGCTAACTGTGCTGTTAGGAGATGGGGGTCTGATTGGAAGAGGCAGGTCACTAGGGTGTGACCTGGAAAGGTGCATCTCCCTCTCCAACTCATCCCCTTCTTTCTCTGCTTTCTGGCTGCCGAGATGTGAGCAGCTTCCCTCTGCCAGACCCTAACATTCTGCCCTTCTTGTTTTGGAGCCTGCTGACTGTGGACTGAATCTCTGAAAACCAAGAACCAAAATAAAACTTTTACTCCTGTAAGTTGTGGATGTTGGGTATTTTGTCCTAGTGATGAGAATGTGGTTAAGAGATACTAATCCTTTAAAGTTAGGTATTAGTCAGTTTTCCCATTGCTGAGGCACAATACCTGACTCCTATAACTTAAAAGGAGAAGTGTAATTTGGCTCTTGGTTTCAGGGAATTCAGTACATGTTCAGCCAGCTCTAAGGTAGAGGCATCATGGCAGAAGGGCCTGGTGGAGCAAAAGTGCTTTAGCTCATGACATCTGGGAGGCAGAGCAGAGAAGCAGTGCCGTAGAGAAGGGGGCAAAGGACCAGACAGCACCCGAGATCACACCTTCATGACCCACCCAGCCGCACCATCCTTTGGATAGATCCCAAGCCAATTAGGTTGACATAATCAACCTTAAATGTCACAGGCTGTATGAATGAGAAATTCTTCTTCCCTTTGTAACATGTTCTTTTTTATTTTTTATGACTTTTTGACTAGTAGTTCTTAATTAAAATGTTTGCAGCAAAATTTCCCTTTATAGTTAGTACAAAAAGTATCTTGTTTGCAATCCTGTCTTACATTTCACATTCAAAAAAGCAAACACCTGTTTTCTTCTAAAAGTTTTTAAATTTTGCTTTTCATATTTAAGGTCTTGATTCCTTAAAACTTATTTTTATCTATATATGGCAAACTTCCAATTCCTTTAAGTAAATATTTGACTCAGGACCATTTTTTTAAATCTTTTTGCTGTATTAGAGTTTGAACCCAGTGGTGTCTACCACTGGGCAACATCCCCAACCCTTTTTAAATTTTATTTTGATGCAGTCTTGCTATATGCCCAGACTGGCCTTGCAATTGTGATCCTCCTGTCTCAGACTGTAGAGTAACTGGTGTTACACACATGCACCACCATGCCCAGGAACCATTTGATGTTAATGTAGTCTGATTCAGTAATGCTCAGTGCTTTTTCTAGCCTATGTAGGAAATCTTTGCCTATCCCAAGTTCTTGAAGATTCCTTATGTTTTCTTCTAAAAGCTGTGATTTTTAGGCTTGTTTCTTTGCTGTTTTGAAGAGGCAGAGAATATCTAGTTGTGTCCCTTTTTTAGGATGTTCAGTGCCCATGTCCATTAATTTTGAGTTGCAAAATGATGATATTCAAATTCATTTTTAAAAATTTATTAAAAAGCTGGCCTATTTCTATAAAGAGAAATGTCACTTCATGTACTGTTTGGTAAAAGTGACTGCAGCAAATCAGGGAGTCTTATCCTTGTGTCCCCTTCATCTCAGCAACTCTATGTTCTCTTCCAACAGAGGCATTTGGTATTTTCTCTGGCTGTTCAAATGGTTTGAGGACAATTAATACTCATATGATTAGATTAATTTTACATGTCTATATCTGTTAATGTAAACAACCATTTTGAAGATAATGATACGCAATATTGCAACCATTGTCAAGTTTCTATCATCCTGTTTTGTAAACCTGTAATGTTACTGTTGTGCATTTACTCTAGTCGTTTGTTTGTCTCTTTTGCTTTTTGTCTTTGTTATATGTGTCTTTTTTTTTTCTCTTAAATAAAAAAAAACACACACACAAATGGTTTGAGGTGAAAAGGCTGGCTTATTGCCAGCTACTCATCTTAAAGTAATTTTGGTCTTGTTTTTTGTTTCAGTGTGCTAAATACATGCAATTTAAGGCTTAGTATGTCTTCTTGGTTTTAACTATATGTAATACTGCTTATTGTCTTAAAGTCTGTTTTGTTGAATACTTATAGTATGCTTGGTTGTTCTTTGGCTAATATTGCCTTGGTGTGTTTTTTTTACAGTCTCTACTTCCAAATTGTTTATTACTTATGTCTCAGGATGTTCTGTGTAAAACAACGTGGTTGGTTTTAAGTTTAGCCTTTTTAGATAAACTAATTTTTTTGGACACTTTAAAAATCATCCACTTTTGTTGTTATATTTCTTTTTTGCTTTTCTTAATTGATACATGTCAACTTCCTATAACTGTATATGCCTGTCCAGTTTACCTTTTCACATAGAAGATTGTGCTTTTGCCAGGAGCTGCTGAGTGTTTACCAGCCTTAGACCATTTGAGCCTAGTTCTAGGTTCTTGTATTTCATCTCTGAACACCCACTGAGATGCAAGGAAGAGGCCCAGCTGGAATGGGCATCTCCCTTCCTGACAGCATTACCTTTTGCCAGTCCTCATTGTTCAGCACAAAGCCTTTTCTGGTTCTTTCCCTTTTTGTTTTTCTGGAATTTTCCTCACCCACATGATACTGGCTATGCAGCAGTCCTATTTTTGTCCATGATTTAATTGTTTTGCAATAGATAGCTGTATGTAGTTTGAGCCCTAATCTTTTCTTTATGTTGTAAATGTTTTCTTGCAGCCTGTCCTGTAACTTTACCTTCAATTTGTATAGGTTTCTTAGTATTTCATAATCTCCATGTAGTCATCTTTTTCTGTTACTTAAATCATCAAAATTTTTTCTAATTTTTTAACTGACACATAATTGTACAGATCTATGGAGTACAATGAGATATTTCAGTCCATGTATCCAATATATAATGATGAAATAAAGGTTTTAGCCTTTCCATCTCATTTTTTTTGTTTGGAGGCTTTGAGCTCCTCTATTCTAGTTCATCATAAAATATAAAATATTCTAAACTGCAGTCACTCTACTGTGTTATGAACCACTAGAACTTATTACCTCTATATAACTGTTTTGGTACCAGATATTCAACCTTCTGTCTTCCCCTTTCTCTCCCCTCCCTTTCGATATTCTACTGTCTTCTATTTTGAGGTCAGCTTCTTTAGTTGCCACATGTGATTTTTGTCTTTCTAGGTCTGCTTGTGTCACTTAATATATGGTCCTCCAGATTCATCAGTACTGTCATAAATGATAAGATTTAATTCTTTTATGACTGAATAATACTCTAGTGCATATCTTTTTTTTGTGTGTGTGGTATTGGAACTCAACCCAGGATATTCACACTGAGTTACATCTCTGGCATTTTCAAGTTGTTTATTTTGAGACAGTTTTGTTAAGTCACCCAGGTGGGACTTGAATGTGTGATTCTTCTGCTTCAGCTTCCCTCAGTGCTGGGATTACAGCCACGTGCTGTCCTGGCTCCATTGTGCATATACCACATTTCAAAAGTTCGTAGGTTCATCTGTTGGTTGATTCCATATCTTGGCTGTTTGTAAACAGTGCGGCAGGTATCTTTTTTATGTTGATTTCATTTCCTTTGCCTCTATACCTAGAAGTAAGTATGTCCTTTATATAGTATATGAAGCTGAGGCCTTTCTTTCGTTGAAAATTTTGTGATTAATCATATATTCACATTTTTTTCTCTCATCTATTAAGTGTTTCTTTCCCCTCATGGGATTCCTGTTCATGGATGTTGACGCTTAGAATTCTACCTTCTATTTCTCATCAGTTCCTGTCTTCTATTTTTTGTCATTTATTTTTTTTTTTTTTGCGGCACCGGAGATTGAACTCACAACCTCGCACCTGCCAGAGAGGCGCTTAAGCCACTGAGCCAAACTCCCGGCCCTGGTTTTTTGAGGCAGGGTCGCACTATGTAGCTAGCTCAGGCCGGCCTTGTGCTCGCGTTGTAGCCCAAGCCGGCCTCGAACTCACAACGCTCCACCTACCTCAGCCTCCCGAGTGCTGGGATTAAAGGCATGCACCACCACGCCCGGCTTGTCATTTGTCTTTTAGTAATTAGATAGAATCCATGTGTTATTTCACCCATTATATATTTTTTGGTAATTTTTACTTTAAAGAGAATAAAACTAAGCAAAATAAAGCAGAATAAATCCAATCAAAACAAAACAGTGTGACACAGGACTTCAAAACAAGATAATAGGAGATCAACAATGGTTACCATAATGCCTCTTGTTGTCTTCAAAATAGCTGCACATACCTTCAGACATAGTAAAAATCAACCAAAACAGAATAGAACCAATAAAACAAAACAGTGAATGCAATTAAAGGACTTCAAAACAAGATAACAGTAAATCCAAAATGGCTACCATAATATATCTTGTTATCTTTGAAATAGCAGCCCTTGCCATCAGACATAATAAAATCAAACAAGACAAAAGAGAATAAAACCCGACCAAACAAAACAATGAAAACAATATAGGACTTCAAAACAAGACAGTAGGGAATTAATGGCTGCCACCTTCAGAAGGCAATCCCCCAGCACCCATTCCTTTTTTTTATATCATAGTTTTGGTCAGTTTTTCATACAATTACTTGTTCTTCATATTAAGTAATATTCTTTCTTTCTCTTTGAGGTATTTAAAAATACTTAACATATAATTTTTTTTCTTTCTTTCTTTCTTTTTTTTTTTTTTTTTTGTGGCACCGGGGATTGAACTCACAAGTTCGCGCCTGTCAGACAGGTGCTTAAGTCACTGAGCCAAACTCCCAGCCCTGGTTTTTTTAAGGCAGGGTCGTACTATGTAGCTCAGGCCGGCCTTGCACTCGCGTTGTAGCCCAAGCTGACCTCGAACTCACAACGCTCCTCCTACCTCAGCTTCCCGAGTGCTGGGATTAAAGGCGTGCGCCACCACGCCTGGCACCATATAATTTTTTAGTATTTGTTAATTTTGTTTTATGTGATAGAGGTTGTTGAGTTTGTCTTTATTTTATTTTAGTTGAGTTGATCAGACTATCATTCCTTTTCCCTGTCAGATCATATTTTTTTTAGAAATGTTACCTCCTTGGGTCAGTAATATGTGGAAGTAGGGACAATTGAAGTTCTTCCTGGTGGCAAGGGGCAGGGGAATGCTGCTGGCATTACAGATTAGGGCACAGGCATGAGACACGTATTTCTTCCCAACCAGGTAACTCCACCTGTGGTGGATTCTTTCTGTTCCCCTGTCCTTGGCTGTCTTTACTGTTATCATTCCAGGTAGTAGAAATTTGGAATGAAGAGAATGCTTGTTATTCTCAGTTTTGTTGCTTGGTTCTCTCCCTCTTCCTGACTAGTTCTCCCTTTTTTTTCTTCTCAGTAGGAGTGATGGGATAGCTGATGATTCACCCAGTAAGATTCAGAGGGCATTCAGATGATTTTTGTACATTTTCTTACAGTGTGACAAGTATATACACTGAGATATCATGTGCTTTGCCTAGTTTTTAGCTGTGATGTGTATATTGGCTACTTACCAATGGCAGCTGTATGCAGTGCTGGAGAGGAGGCTGATGGTTTTGAATTTGGAATATAATATACTTGAATGTGTATTACTTTCAACATTAGCTATAATCTATTTGAAATGCAAGTCTAATCAAATGTAACCTCTGAATCACCTCTGTAGAATATGATCTGCTATCACTTGGGAGGCTGAGGCAGGAGGATCATTGCAAGTTCAAAACCAGCCTGAGCTACAAAGTGAGTTCAAGGCCAGCCTGAACTGCATAGCAAGACCCTATCTCAAAAAAGACAAAAAAAAAAAAAAAAAAAGTCAGGCCAGGAATATAGCTCAGCGGCATATCGCCTGCCTGTCAGACGCGAGGTTGTGAGTTTGATCTCCAGTACCAAAAAAAAAAAAAGAATATAGTCTGCTATAGATTGTTAAGTAGCAGTGAGGAGTTTCACATATAGAATAGGGTTTTGTACATAATATGTATTCTGTACATATTTGCTCTTATAGCTTAAGTATTTTCATTAAATTTTATAGCTTTAGTATTTTATCAGTATTTTATTAAATGCATTTTCTGTTAGTACATATTATACAGAGCGGGTTTCACTGTGATATTCTTTTGTTTTTGTTATTGTGACATTCTCATACATGCGTATAACATACTTTGATCATATGCACCATCATTAGCCTCCAGTACCTCCATTTTACTCCTCCCCCTCAGTAGTCCTTTTTTTTTTTTTTTTAGATTCTAAATATGAGAGAAACATGCAATACTTGTCTGAGTCTGGCATATTTTGCTTAACATGATGATCTCTGATTCCATCTATTTTCCTGCAAATAGCATGATTTTGTTCTTTATAGCCGAAAAGTACTCCATTGTATATATATATATCACATTTTCTTTATCCATTCATCTATTGTTCAATCCCTAGTGCTGCAAAAAAAAAAAAAAATAGAGCCGGGCATGGTGGCGCATGCCTTTAATCCCAGTACTTGGGAGGCTGAGGTAGGAGGAGTGTTGTGAGTTCGAGGCCCGCTTGGGCTACAACACGAGCGCAAGGCTGGATGAACACCTAGGCCAGTGGTGGTTTGCCATCACTGACCTAGGCCAGTTCCATAACTTGGCTTTTGTAAACAGTGCTATGATAAGCATGGGTATGTAGGTGTCTCTATAGTAGCTGACATTGATTTCTTGAAATTTATACCCATGAATGGTATATGTGGATTATATGATAGTTTTATTTTTAATTTTTTTGAGGAACCTCCATACTGATTTCCATAGTGGTTGTACTAGTTTACTTTCCCACCAACAGTGTAGAGTAGTTCCTTTTCTCTTGCATTCTCACCAGCATCTATTGCTTTTTGTATTGTTGATGATAACCATTCTGACTAGAATCTCAGTGTATTTTTGATTTGCAGTTCCCTGATGACTAAAAATGTTGAGCATTTTTTCATATAAATATTGGTCATTTGTACTTCTTTTTAGAAATGCCTTCAGTTAATCTGCCCATTTATTAATTAGATTACTTGATCTTTGGTGATACTTTTCTTGTTTCATGTGTGTGTTTCTGTATGAGATGCGTGCACGTGCAGTACTGAGAATCAAACCCAGGGCCTTTGCACTTAGTTACACTCTAGCCGTTTTTAAAATTTCTTTTATTTTGACACAGGGTCTCACTGAGTTGCCCAGGCTAGGCTTGAACTTGCAATTCTCCTGCTTCAGCGTCCCCAAGTACTAGAATTACAGATGTGCATGCCTGGCTGTGTTCATATATTCTGGATATCGATCCTCTGTCAGAAGAGTAGCTGGCAAAGATTTTCTCTCATTCTGTGGGTTGTTATTTGTTTGCTTTACTGTGCAGAAACCTTAATGTAATAGAATTGCATTTGTTGGTTCCTGACATTATTTCCTATGATAGTATTGTTCTTTTCAGGACGTCTTTGCCTGTGCCTGTGACTTCATGTGTTTCCCCAGTATGTTGTTTTAACATTTTCAAAGTACACAAGGTTTTATATCGAGGCCTTTGATCCATTCTGAGTTGATTTTTGTACAAGATTAGAGATAGGGATCTAGTTTCTTTTACATGTGGATATCCAGTTTATTCAGCACCATGTGTTAAAGAGGGTGTATTTTCTCCAGTATATGAAATGGCTGTAGTGCAGGGGTTTGTTTCTGGGTGTTTTCTGTCCTATTCCATTTGTCTATGGTTTTTGTGCCAGTACTGTTGTTTTTGTTATTATGACTTCATAGTATAAATTGAAATCAGGTTTTGTGATGCTTTCAGCATTCCTTTTTTCATCTGGTTTACTTTAGCTGTTTGGGATCTTTTGTGCTTGCATTTGAATTTTAAGATTTATTTCTGGTTCTGTGAAGAACTTCACTAATATTTTGATGGAGATTTCATTGGCTCTTTAGATACTGTTATTTTACACATATTTGTATCTTATAGCTAAAATATTGTAAATAAGAAAGTAAGATTTGTGAATTTGCATACAAAATAAGATATTTTTAAATTTGTGAATAGTCCTAAAGAGAACATATCGCTGGAAAATGCAAAACTAGTAAGAGCGTGTCCTGGTATTTTTGCGTGCAAAATACTAAGTGCCCCTTTTTCTTCTTCACAGATTAAAAGGTCAGATTCCTGAAATCAAGCAGACTTTAGAAATTCTAAAATACATGCAGAAGAAAAAAGTAAGTGCGTTTTTGTTTGTAAATTTGGCCAGTCCAGGATACTTTGGCAGACTTGTCTTCTTTGACCCATTGGTTGTTGGTATCTAATATATGCTATATGACCCAGTCTGACTTCTTGAGCATGTACACTAATGTTACAAAGTACTTCTGTAAAAACAAGGCTTTCTCTAAAAGTCATATTTAATGCTAAAACCCATACTTGGATCACTTTATTTATGTATAGTGTTTGTAAAGCTTAAATGCAATTAGAGATTGCATTTTGGTACAAAAAGAAAATACTTTACTTTGAAGTAACAAGCATGTAGGGATTTTTGTTGGTTATTGTCATTGTCCCTAAGAATTAGGAGTGAGTCTAAGATTTATCAAGCTGGGAAAAATCTTAGGGATAGTCTATTTTAGGTTCTCATTTCATAGTTAAGTAAATAATTACAGAGAAGTTACTTAACACTTGACCAATATCATATAGCTGGTTAAATTTCATAAGCATATTGTATTGAAAAGATTGTGTGCACACATGATTTATTACTTGAATGATAAAATACCTACCTACATTTCTAGTACGTAATAGTATGTTGAACTTTGTAAGAAGATTTCAGAAACTGATTGTTTGGGAATGAATTCTCAGTAAAGTAATGGTAATAGCTAATTCTTATATAGCACTTACATAATTTGCATATAGTACTTTGTGAGTTAGGCACTGTGTGTGTGTGTTAGTGAACTCATTATTTACCAGTGTCTTGGTAGATATACAGACTGTTTTGTTGTTGTTGTTTGAGACAGGGTCTCACTGTACACAGAGTGGCCAGGAACTCACTGTGTAACCCAGGCTGGCCTCAAACTCATGGCGATCCTCCTGTCTCAGCCTCGCAAATGCTGGAATTACAGGCGTGTGCCACTATGCCCGGCTCTGTTATTCTTATTTTATAGAAGAGGAACCTGAGACATGGAGAGATTAAATGAGCCAAATTTATGGTCCCAGTTATCTGATGGTAGTGTTCATTTCTTTTCTAGCTATTCTTAGTCTGTGTGATGGTAGTGTTTTAAATATCTTAGGTTCAGCTGTGAAATCTGTCCTTTATAATCTTAATATCAAACTGGCCTGTTTCTGGTACTGTCATTTTTTTTTTTTTGAAGGAGTCTACCACTTCACTGGAAACCAGATTCTTATTGGCGGATAACCTGTACTGCAAAGCTTCAGTTCCTCCTACTGATAAAGTGTGTTTGTGGTTGGGGGTAAGTAAATGTTATTTGATGTTCCATGATATGTTTGTAAACCAGTGTGTTTTGCCCAGGAAAAAAGTACTGCTTGAGCTATGTAAAGTGTTGCTCACCTTTTCACTGTAGAAGGAATGAAGGGGCAGAATTACAGTGGTCTCTGTGAGAGGCTGACTAAAATTAGGAGTGTGGTGATAATAGCAGCAAAAGCATGTTGAAGTCTCTCCTAATCAAGACAAAACTGACCAAACCCTACTTTTCTAGCTGTTTTCTCTTGGTTAAATATAGTAGAAGGAAGAGCAGTAGAAGTGAAATAGAAAGTACTGCTGAACTTCCAATAGATGTTTCTTCTGTGACAGTTTAATAGTTTTAGAAAGAGCCCTCTGAATTTAAGGGAAAAAGATTATTATGAAAACCTCAAAGTTAGCATCCTTTTTTGTTTTGTTTTTTTAAACGCACTTTTCAATTTAAGGTCATTTTGTAGACCTTATCTATGATTTTTCTGCCTTTCAGTCCCCTGATTGTCCAGCTAGCTCTCCACAGGTCTTACTACCTCCAGCAAGTTCCCATGTGCAGCAGCAAGCCATGTTCTACCCTCACTGCTGTCCTGTGAGATTATCCCTAAGAGGTGATCTAGTGCTGTGACACTTGAACTGATTTGCATGGGGAAATTCATTTTTCTTTTCCTAAGTTCATCCTCCTGATTTTGTTCCTTGTAATAGTTTCAGAGTTTGTATACAATTTCCGTTTTATTCTGCAACCCTAATTCTCATACTTGTTTGGTTTTAGTTCTATGTATAAAAAGAAGGATGGTATTGCTAAGGTTTATTTTAGTTCCTTGAAGCATAGAAATTATACCTGAATATGTGTGTTGAATGACTGTCAGGTTTTTTTTATAGAAATCACATGACCTTTTGGTTCACAAAATATTTCATAATACCTATTAAACATTTTGGGATGGTTCACAGAATAAAGTATTAGTTAACGAATTAATTAATTTTTGTGACTCTGGAAATTGAACTCAGATCCTGTGCACTGAGCTGCATCTGCATTGCTACTTTTATTTTTTATTTTTTTGAGACAGGGTCTTGCTGAGTTGTTAAGTTGTACAGGCTAGACATGATCTTGTGATCCTCTAGCCTTAACCTTCCACAATGCTGAGATGACAGGTATGTGCCACCACACCCCACTCAGGAAAGGTGTGTGTGTGTGTGTGTGTGTGTGTGTGTATGTATAGAATGTGATTTTGCACCTATTTTTCCTATTAACATTTTTGGGAATAATAAATATACGTATGTTTGATCTTCTTTGTTTTCAATATCGATGGTCTTCCCTGTTTTCATATATTAGGTCTTTTCCATTTTCTTGTGATTTCCTATGGCCTTTTCTCTTTGACCTTGTGTTTTCTCTTAGAGTTATTCTGTTTTATTTTGTCTACTGTCTTTCATAATTGTTTTTCTCTTTTTCTTCATTTTCCTTGCTGAGTTCTTCTATTTCTTTTCATGTTTTTGTTTTGTTTTATACTTCTTAGTTGAATGTTTGAGTCCAGATTTCCCCTGTAGACTAACATTTGCCACAATCTTATCTTTGATGAGAAAATTTTGTCCTGGCACTTGTTTAGCTGGTACTCAGTGAACAAAATAGAACTTGGTGTTGACAGCCTCATGACTTGCTGCCGTTTCTACCCAAAACAGTTTGTTTTGTACTCGTTGTGCTTTCAGAACCAATTAACTGCAAGTACTAAGGTCAACTGTACAATAAACTAGATGGCTTTTTTCCCTACTCCTCTTGTTCATTTGTTTTATTAGTGCATGTTCACAGTACATAATGCTTACATTTATCATAGGGAGTTTGTACATGTACATAACACGTTTTGATTCTTGCTTAGATGGGTTTTTTGAGTTTTAAAAATTATCTTTTTTTATTGTTAATATGTACATTACAGGAAACAGAAACACAAGAAACAAAGAACAAAGTCATTTATAGTCATAACCAGCTTAGCTGGATGTGTTCTTCTAGGTTCCATGTGTACATATATGACATGCCACTTTGCGTGACTGAGTTTCTGCAGTGTGTGTCATGCTTTTCCACCCATGAATATTCATCAATTCAGAATCCCAAAGCTATAAGAGTGTTTTTGATAACCAAGAACACACTACGCTAACTCAATCTGTAAGAAAAAAATTATAATCCTGCCTTTCTTGGGAAAAAAATTTCACTGAAGATAAAAATGACAACAGGCCTCTAGACAGACGTATTGGCAAAGTTACAGTTGCAATACTGCATTTAGGTGGCTTTAACAACAGAAATTGATTGTCTTGTGATTTCAGAGGTACAAGTTTGAGATCGACCCTGGAATCAGTGTTAGTTCCTTCTGAGGGTTGTGAGGGAAAATCTGCTCCAGTTCTTTCACTTAGCCTCTGGTGTTTGCTAACAGTCTTTGGCATTTTTTGATGTATAAATGTTTCACTGATCTCTGCGTTCATCTTAACATGTGACATGTATCAGAATTTCCCCTTTTTAGAATTTTTTTTTTTTTTAGAATTTCCCCTTTTTATAAAGGTATCAGCCACACTGGTTTATAGCCTGCCCTTATGATCTCATTTTAACTTGGTTACCTTTGTAATGACCATCTCCAAATAAGCTCACATTCTGAGGTACTCAGGGTGAGAATTTAAGCACATTTTTGGTGAGGAGACACAGTTCATTCCTTAACATTCAACATAAGCTTATACTCACATGTACCCAGGGTTAGGGCTTCAGTGTATCTTTTGGGGGACATAGTTCAGCTCATCATATAGCATCCTAATTCACTTTCTTGCTTCTGCCTTTGCTTTCCTAAAGCCTTTCCAGCATAGCAGGCAGAGTGATACATTAAAATCTGTTCATTAGTCCATCCAAAATTTTCAGTTGATTTCTCATTTCATTCCAAGGTAAAGCCTGAGTTGTCTGACAAGCTCCTACACAGCCTGGTACTCTTTGAAATTTACCTTAACTAATGCCTTCCTTGTTGGCCACTCAAGGATTTTTTATTGGGCTTAGACCATGCTGGGAATGGCCCTGCTTCAGAGCCTTTGTTCTGGCTCTTTCCTTTGCTTGAGCTGCTAGAATAATATTTTTAAAACATGTCAGATCGTGTAACTTCTCTGCCCAGGACACCAGTAGTTTCTCCTGTCACAGCCTCACTTTCTCATTGGTACCACCTGACTTTCCATTTAGACTCACATAGCTTTTCTTATGAATAGACATGAAACCAACTTGGTTTTGTTGGTTTAATATTCTGTGATAGAGCTGTATTATAATATTCCAAAGTTGAGTGGTATCAAGATTGTTTCATGTGTCTTACATAGTAAACAGTGCTGTACCAAATACGTTCGCACATATCAGCTCATAATTCTCTTTGAGATGGAATTGTTAGGTCTAAGAATAAATGTGTATACCACATTTAATATTTTAATAGGTATTTCAAATTTTTCTCCAAAATGAACGTACCAATTTACATTTCTCTAATAGTGTATAATAAGATTCCTTTGCCAGGGATATGGCTCAGCAGCACAGTGCCTGCCTGGCAAGCACGAGGTTGTGAGTTCAATTCCTGGTACCAAAAAAAAAAAAAAAAAAAAAAAACACAAAAAAAGATAAAAACTGTCTTTTATTAGCTGGATGTGGTGGTACACGTCTGTAATCCTAGCACTTGGGAGGCTGAGGCAGGAAGATTGGTGTGAGTTCTAGGCCAGTCTAGACTACGTAGTTCAAGGCCACCCTGAAGTAAATAACAAGATCCTGTCTCAAAAAAAAAAAAAAAAAGAAAAGAAAAGAAATGGAAAAGAAATATATGCTTTTATTGACAACCTCACCCACATTTTTTGAATGTTGCTAGTTTTGTAGATATAAATAGCATCTTACTGTTTTTGCCAGGGTACTCATTTGTATGTCTCTTCTGTTTGCCTGCCTAATGTCCATGGTTCATTTTTGTGTTGGATTTTTTCTTTATTCTTCTTTTATATATTACATATTTGGATGCAGTGTCTTCTGTTACTTGTTGCATATATTTTTCTTTCTGATCTGTCACTTGTCTTTTGTTTATAGTACTTATAAAAAAGTTTTTAAGTTTTAATGTAATCTGTATCAGGTATTTATAAGTTTTTTTATTAAAGAGAAAAAAGATACAGAAAAGAAAAACAAAAAGCAAAAGAGACAAACAACAACAACAATACAGTACAATAACATTATAGGTTTATAAAACAAGATGATAGGAATTTGACAGTGGTTGCAATATTGCAAATTGTTACCTTCAAAAGGGTTGTTCAAATTAACAGATATAGACATGTAAAATTGATCTAATCATATGAGTATTAACTGTTCTTTTTCAATAATTAATACATTTCGTAATGTAGTCATTTTAGCTATCTTATGTATACATATATACAAATTTATGTCTTTTTCCTTTTCCCTTCCTTCTTTCCTCCTTTCCCCTATCCCAATTGCTTTTCCTCTTTGAGCAGTTTCTTACCTCTACATAATATTGTGGATTTTGGATCGTATATACTTTTTCAGTTTCTTGCACTAGGGAGACAATATGGTATTTACACATGTGAGTTTGATTTATTTCACTAATGAGTATGGCCTCAAGTCGTGTCCATTTACTTATAAAAGTCTCAATGCAATCCTTCTTGATAGCTGAGTAGTACTCCATTGTAAGATATTTATAATTTTATTTTAACAGTGCACTTCTGTCACCAAATTTGTTAGAATTTTGTTTCTAATATTTTAAAACTTATTAGTTAAAATTTTAAACTTGTTCTTGTGAGAACAAATTTTAGTACTTACTAAGGAGAACATGAAAAGACAAGCTACTCAATAGAATAATGAGGTGAGTGACTCCTAAAAAGAGGAGATGCCCAACAACCATATGAAAAGTTATTCAGCTTTGCTAGGGGAGTTACAAATTAAAAGCACAGTGTACTTGCACCTTACACCCACCTGAATGTCAGGGCAATATAGATTGAGCATCCCTGATCCAAAATCCAAAATTCCTTTTCTTTTCTTTTTTTTTTTTCTGGTGCTAGGAATCGAACCCAGGGCCTTGTACATGCTAGGCAAGTACTCTACCACTAAACTATCCCCAGCTGTTTTTGCTTTTTCTTTTGGTACCAGGAATCGAACTCAGGACCTCATGCTTGCCAGGTGGGTGCTGTGCTGCTGAACTATAACCCTGGCCCAGCTGTTTTTGGGTTTTTTTTTGAGACAGGGTCTTACTGTGTGATGAAGGCTTGCTTTGAACACAGTGTATAACTCTGCTGCTGGCCTCAAACTTGTGGTCTTTCTACCTCAGCATCTCAAGAGTGCTAGGATTATAGGTGTGTATTATGATGCCTGAATCAAAAATCTGAAATTCTGAATGTCTATAAATCCACAACTTTTTTAGCATCATGTCAGCACACAAGATGGTTTAAAGTTTGGAACACAAAATTGAGAGGTTGAAAATAACACCCTTTTGTCATCTCTTTTACCAGATCTTTATGTCAGAAGTCTAAATGGACCTGGTTGGGTCTTCTGTTCAGGGTTTCACAAGACCAGAATTAAAGTGCCAGCAAAGATGTGCTCCTTCTTAGCAGCCTGGAGGGAAAGTCACTTCCAGCCTTGTTCATGTTGGCAGATTGCAGTTCTGTATGGTGACATGACTGAGGTCCCATTTCCTTGCTGGCTTCTAGAGACTACCTGTATCCCTTGGCTTCTAAACTTTTCTATCTTCAAGGCCAGCTGTTGCATAAGTAATTCTTCAGATCTTTCCAATTTCCCTTTCTACCAACAACCAGAGAAAGTTCTCTACTCTGAAGGTTAGACCTTTCAGTTTGATTAGACCTTCCCAGATAATCTCAGTATATTAGGGTCATCTCTGCCAAATGTCTTATCTCAGTGGTGGTGAATCTATGACTTTTTAAAAAAATTTTTTTTATTTTAAAGGAACAAAACAAAACAAAGCAAATCAGAACAGAGCAGTGTAAGCAACACAGGATTTCACAGCAAGCCGACAGGCAGTCAACAGTGGCTACCATAATGTCTCTTGTTTTCTTTGAAATAGTTGTCCATACTTTCACACACAATACAATCAAACAAAATAGTCTAAAACCAATCAAAACAAAAGAATGAAAGCATTATGGGACTTCAAAACAAGACAATAGGAAATCATAATGTCTCTTCTTCAAAATAGCTGTCCATACCTTTACATATAATGAAATCAAACAATAGAAAACAGACTAAAACCAATCAAAACAAAAGAATGAAAACATTGCAGGACTTCAAAACCAGATAACAGTAAATGAACAGTGGTTGCTATAATGTATCATTTTCTTCAAAATAACTGTTCATACCATCACACATAATAAAATCAAACAAAACAATAAAACAAGTTAAAAAAAGAATTGAAAGCATTATAGGACTTCAAAACAAGATAATAGGAAACCAGCCATGATTACCACAATGCATCCCATTATGTTCAAAATAGCTGCCCATGCCATCAGACACAGTAAAATCTAACAAAACAAGACAGAACAGAACCAAACCTAACAAAATTATGAAAACATTACAAGAGTTCAAGACAAGACGATAAGAAACCAACATTGGCTACCACCTTCCCCTCCTAGGTATTTCCTCCCCTATCATTTTTATAATATCTGTTGTGTTTTTGGATCCCACTAACTCCTTCTGTTTTTATGCTTGTGTTTACTCATATGAGTTCAAACTGTTTTGCCCATGAACATGATCTCCAGTTGCATCCATTTACCTACAAGAACCTCGAGATTATCCTACTTTATAGCTGGGTAGCTTTCCATTGTATGAAAATACCATATCTTTCTTATCCATTCTGTAATTGATGGGCAAGTTACCATTGCTTTTTTCTGGTCTCCTGTCACATGGAACAATTGTTTTCTCCCTTTTGATTTTCTGTCTGTGAATTTCCTTTTGAGTTAAATGTGTTTCTTGTACACAGTGTATTGCTGGATCTTGTCTCTTGATCTACTCTCCCTGTGTTTCTTTTTATTGCTGACTCGAGGGCATCTACATTAATAGTTACAATGAGTATACATTGGTTTATCTCTGTCATGCTATTCTCCTGCTGTTGGCCCTCCACTTTTCCCTTTCATTCAGTTGCCTGTCCTGTTTGGTGATCCTCCTCTGCTGCTGTTCCTGGAACCATGGTCATCTTTCTCTAGAATATCCTTGAGCACTCTCTGTAGGGTTGGTTTGGTGGACATGAATTCCTTCAGTTGTTTCTTTATCATGAAAGTATCTTGTATTTCCATCAATTTTGAAAGGTAGTTTTTCAGGGTACATCATTTGGGGTTGAAAGTTGTTTTCTTTCAGGATTTGAAACACTTCACTCCAAATTCTTCTTGACTTGATGGTTTGTGTTGACAAGTCTGCCGTGATTCTGATTGGTTTTCCTTTATAGGTGATCTGTTTCTTTTCTCTAATAGCTTTTAATATTCTGTTCTTGTGCTGAACTTCTGGGATCTTGATTATTATATGTCTGCATGTGGATTTACTTTGCTTATGGCTAGTTGGAGTTCTGTATGCCTCACTTATCTGTATACCAGATTCTTTTCCCATGTTTGGAAAGTTTTCTGCTATTACTTCTGTAAATAGCCTTTTTATTTCATTTGTGTTGACCCCTGCTTCTTCATTGATACCTGCCATTCTTAAATTATTTCTCTTTGCATTGTCTTGCAGCCATTGAATTGTTATTTCCTGGTTTCTTGTTATTTTTAAAAGATCTTTCCTTTCACGATCACTAGCCACAATGCTGTCTTCGAGGTCTGAAAGTCTATCTTCAGTCTCTTTCAAGTGGTTTTGCCAGCTTTTGATCAACTTTTTAATTTCCAGGATATCTTTTTGAATTTGTTTCATGCATTGTAATTCCTTTCTATACTGTTCGTTCAAGGTTTCCATCATTTTCGTATGCTCCTCTTTTTTATCTATGTCTTCTTTAGATATGCTGAGCAATTCTTTCCTTATGTTTTTGATTTCTTCTTTTACCTGAGACATTATTTCTGATCTGATTACTTTTACAGTCTCATGAAGCTGTTTCTTCAGTTGCTATCCTCTCGGAGGTTTCAGGTGTGTGACTTCCGTTTTATTCCATGACTGTATCTCCCAGACTTGTTTTGTGTGGGCTGGAGGTTTGAGATAGCCTTTTGCTCCTTCGTCTTGACATTCCCCTGGGTTCCTCCCAACAAGCTGGTTGTGGGGTCCCAGTCACTTCCCACGTTGGCTGCCCCTCTGCGGTGTAGGGGAATGGGACAAGCACCTGGTGTTCTTCTGACCCCAGGTTTATAGGGAGGTAGCAGGGTATGGAGCGGGCTTCTCCAGACCTGTGCAGCTACACTGGGGCTTCCCCAATGGCCGGGAGTGCATGGTCGTGGGGCTGCTTCTCTCAGCCTGCTTGTCTACGCTGAGACTCCAGCGATGATGGCAGGCACATAGGGGTGTGTTTGTCTGATTCTCCTGGTGGGTGACGGCTGCCTGAAGGAAGCAGGGGCCTTCAATGGTGGCCTGCCGGTGGGGTGCACAGGGCTTACCTGGCTGCGTGTTTCTGTTCCCACTGGCTGCCCGTAGGAAGCAAGCCTTTTATTGTCAGTGGCCAGCAGATGGCGGTCGATCTGATGATTCTCTTTGGCCACGCTGGCTCCCCGCAGGAAGTAGCCTTCTGGTGGCGGGGGCCGGCATGCGGAGGTGGATCTGCTGGCTCTCTCTACCTGCACTGGCTGCCTGCAGGAAGCAGCCTCCCGGTGGCCACATTTTTTTTTTAAGACAAAAGATACTAATATAGGAGTTCTGTGTTCTAAACTAAAACCTCAGCATTCAGATTTAAATGCAGTATTGTCACTTTCCAATAAATAAGTGGGTTTTGGGTTGCAGTTTGGGCACTCGTCTCTAAAGGGTTTGCTGTATTTCATCAAAGCCACAGGTTCCAGAGATTAGGCTGAGACAGCATGGGCACAGAGTAGTCATAATACTGCCACTAGAGAAGTTAGTCACGAAAGAACATGCAGTATGTGATTCCATTTGTGTGAAATTCAAATACAGGCAAATTTTTACTGTGAGAATACAAGATAATTGTTACCTTTGGAATAAAGACGCTGGTGATAAGGGAAAGGTGCATGAGGTGGCTTCTTGGGTGTTAGTGGTGATGTGTTCTTTGATGTAGATGCCAGTTCTATAGGTGTGTTAAGTTTAAAAATGTCTGAGCTGTGTATTTATTATATACATACTTTTCTATGTGTATATATGTTTAAATGAAAACAAATCAAAACTGTACAAACCAAATTGCAAATTAATGCACCTCTTCTTGCTTAGGGTTCAGCAATAGAAACAGAACCAGTAGCATATAGCCAGCCTAAATATTAATTTGTGTGCCAAGGTGCAAGTTGATGTGTGTGTTTGTATGTAGTAACTCATGAATTCATACTGTTGTTTCCTGTTTTTATTTTCTGTACCAGGAACTTTGTTTTTCAAAAATGCCAGGAGTGATAGAATTAGACATTACTCATTTGCTTTGTTATCAGATACAAAGCACTCTTGTGATACCACCACCCAACACTGTTACCACTGACTTTTGCATGTGCTCTTCCTCCCCTTTCCCATTCTTCACAGAGTTATTGTTGGAGCACAGAACCATTGTGTACTCTGCATGCTCTCACTCTCTCGTGCCTTTCATGTGTCCTTGTTCTCTGTATAAATATGCCTTGGACCCACATCACTCTTCATGTTGATGTCCCTCTTATTAATTTGGTTGTCTGATACTCATTCTCTACTAGATTCCTTTAGGATTTATGAGAGCAGTATTCCTTGAGTTCTCAGATGTTGCTGACAACTTTTCTATGTCCTTTATACTTGAAAATCAGTGTTTTTTTATATAGAACCATTAACTCACATTTTTTTGAGCACCTTATACATTTATACATTACTTCATTTTCTTTTGTCATAAAATGTTATTGTCAAAAAGTCTGATGATAAACTGATTCTTTTTTCTCTTTATAAGCGACTTGTTCTTTTGGCCTGGATGCTCAAAGTACTTCGCGGTTAATTTCCCCAGGCATACAGTGTGCCCCATTTTGTGTGTGTGTATGTGTGTGTGTGCGTGTACGCACGCGCATGCACCCATGCATGCACATATGCTTGCAGGCAAATCCCTCCCTGTGTGTGTGACATTTCAAGAACATTTTGTTGAAATGAACTGTTTCGGATATTTTTCTGGCCCCCAGCTTTGGTTTTCTTCTTTGGAGATTCCTATATGTTTATATTCAGTCTTTGCCTATGTTCAGCACTTGATAATACTCATTTCTTTTTAAATTTTTAAAAAATTTCCTCATATTCTTTGTATCTTAAGATGGTATATGTTGTAATTATTTGCCTCTGTATTTCTTCCACTTTAGTATTTTCTGGAGCACAATTTTCTTTTATTTCTAATTCTTTCCTGAATTCTGTCACCTTATTTCTGGACTTCCTAATTCTGATTTTGTTTGTTCTTTCATAATTTGTATCATTTTCTTAATGATATTTATCTTTTTGGATACACATTATGTAATTTTCATTTATTTTGAGGGCATATCCTTTTTGCTAACCTTATCTATAAAGATGCTATTCTGTTCCTTATTCTCTTTTTATTCTGATACCTTTCCATTGGATTTGACTTTGCTTCATTTGTATGGGCATTTTTATGTAAAATTAATTTTCCTGAACTTTTAGAAGGTAGGGATGATACTAGAACTCCTCCTTTGGTTATGTAAGGTAAAGCAGTAGCAATGTACATTAGTTGGGATACTAACTGTTCACCCCCCCACACACTTTTAGTAAGTATTCTATCCTGTTGTTCTTTTGTTCCTGTCTCTGGATTCTATCCCCACACAGTGTGGGGGCCCTATGTGTGAGAGAGTTCATAGTATCTAGATTTCTTCAGCCCCTTCAGACTTTATCCCCTACCAACCTGCCCCAGGAGCATGCCAGACCCTTTCAGGCTTCTAAAAAAGTACTATTTTAATTGTACCTACTTGTGGGGTACAGTGTGATGTGTATATATAATGCCTAGTGATCAAATCAGGGCAATTAACATTTCCATTTCCCTGTCATTACTTTGTGTTTGGATACCTTAAGCTTTTCTACTTTTCACAAAATACACAATAAATTGATGTGAGCTATAGTCACCCTGCTGTGCTTTAGAACATTAGAACTAACTGTGCTTTGGTAACCATTATTCACTCTCTCTCTATTCCTACTCCTTGCCCTTCCCCAAGCTCTAGTAATTACTAATCTGTGTGCACATCAACTTTTTTGAAGCATCCACATTTGATTTGTCTTTCTGTGTCTGATTTAAAACTACTATGCTCTAGTAAGCTTACTGACCTTTTTATATACTTCATTATTTTAGAGTTGTACTAGATGTCTACTAGATGTCTCATTGCTTTTCTCTGCTTACTCCTGTGCAACTGTTCCTGTCCTGAATTTTAACGTTAAAAAAAATGACTTGATGAGATTAAAAAACTGCCACTGCTGCCATCATCTTCCTACAAATATCTGGTTTGGCTTTATTAATTTAGAGCCCCAGATGACCTAGAATTTATTGTAATAAATACCATGAAGGAAAAACGTTAGCTTTGATTGTCCCTTAAATGGATAGCTAATAGTCCCAGCAACATTTGTTTAATTGTTGTTTCTTTCTTTACAGGTTGAGTTTCCCTTTCTGCCTGGATACAGTTTGGGGTTTTGTTCACTTTGTCTCTTCCTGATCACTATCAAAATAAACAAGGACTTATTTATACAAAAGGTTAATAGCATTTTCCAGGCAATGTAACAGCATATTTAGAGACTCTCAAAGCAGAATCTAGCTTGAAGGGACAGAAAGAAGTCCAGCTTCATTACTGTAATAGAGGTTAAGACTACTAGATGGTAGGAGAAAAGCTAGTAATACTAGTTGTGGTAAGGAGTTGAGTTTCATGGTAAATGCAATAGGAGACTGTTGAAGGGCTTTTTTTATAGAAATTGTAGGAGTTTCCTTTTGCTAATTTTCCGTTCACTTTTTGAATGGTTGTACAATAGTACATATGTGCTTAGATAAACCCTTTTCAAATTAGCTTTGTTTCTTTGTGGGAACAGAAGCTTGTCTTTTTTGTTTTTATTGCATCTTTTAGACTAGGTAATATATTTACATGTAATTAAGGTGCACAAGGACTGTCTTACTTATTTTTCTGTTGCTATAACAGTATCACAGACTGGGAAATTTATACAGGATAGAAGTTTATTTAGCTCATAGATCCAAAGGCCAAGAAGTTCAAGTTCTGGCATCTGGCAAGGGCCATGTGTTGCATCATAATGTGATGGGGGCTCACATGTGACTAGACACAGCAAGCTTGCTGTCTTGCTCTCTATCAGGGACCTGGCCTAGATCTCCATCCTCCCAAACAAGTGTACAGTGAAGGCATAAATAAATGAGATAAGTGGTATGATTTTAGGGCTCCAGGAGGATCAAAAGCCTCTGCAGAGTTCTTGACTCTGAGGCTATGACGAGGGATAAGACAAGGAGCTTCTCTGGGCAGCCTGTATTTATTTCCATTCCAAACAGAGAGGGGATACTGAGGAAAGCACGGGACATGAGCAGGACCTTGGGAGTCACTTCAAAGACTTCTCCAAGCAGTGAATTATGCCAGTTTAGGAGAACTGTCTTATCTCCATGATGACATTTATGGTGGGAATGAGATGCCTGCAGGTGTGAGATGTCTGCAGCTGCAGTCTCTATCTATTTACTTGAGTCTGAGCCAGGCGTCTTCGGCGGTGACCTTATCTTGCCCTTGGAGGTATCTCTGGTATCACAGGCCACTACAGGCCTCAGCCAGGACCAGTGATTCATAGAGGTTCACTTACTATGAATCAGCTCCCATCGCCAGGCAAGTGGCCTAGGCCTAGGACAGACTCACAGATAAACATAGAAAGCCAATTAGTTAATTTTAAATCCTGCTCAGAGCTGCTTCATAGTGGTCTGCAACAGCTCTCTCTTTTTACAAAGCCATCCTGGTGGACGCCCATCCCCATGACCTCATCTAATTACGTCTCAAAGGCCCTGCCTCCAATTTCTATTAATACACAAATTTAGTTATTAAGTTTCTAACACCCAAATTCTGGGAGAGAAACAGCCCAACCATAGCAAGGATGTACTGTGAAAAGTCTACCTTTCCTCACAAGCCCAGTGTATCCCCCTCTTAGCAATCAACATTTCATTTTATGGTATCCTTAAAGAGAAATTTTACCATAGACAAATAAAAATATATCCTTCCCTCTCATTTACACAAATGGTAACATACTCTGCACAGTGCTCTGCCTTTTGCCCTTTTTGTAGTGAGTATTGTGGGTCTTCAGGCATCAGTAAGAGAGGATGCCATTTTCACTTTTCATGTCTTTATAACTTTCTTGTGTAGCTATGCCATTTGGCTTCTATGTTTTGTTGTACAGGTTTGCCTAGTCCATTTGAATTCTGCATAAGTATATAATTGTAGGGTACATGGAATTGCCAGCTCAAAGAGTTGACTTTCATTTATACTGCCCAGTTGCCCTTCAAAGGGGCTGCCAGTTTTTACTGCCAGTATTTTATTACCTGTATTCTCACATTCATAGCACTGAAGTATTTTAAACTTTTAAACCTGTGTCACTCTGAAGGTGAACAGTATTTTTTCATTTGTTAGAGTTGCATTTATTTGCCATTTAGGCTGACCTTGAATTGACTATGTAGCCAGCCCAAGCTGGCCTTGAACTGTCAGGGATCCTTCTGCCTCAGCCTCTCTAAGTGCTGAGATTATAGGTATGTGCCATTGCTCCTGGCTAGAGTTGCTTTTGTTATATGATGGAAGATGCTTAATCTTTTTATAATGATTCTGAATTATTTGTGTTTATTGGTTTCTTTTCCCTTCCTTTCCCTCTTCCCTTTTCCCTCTTCCTCTCTTCCCCTCTTCCCTGCTTCCCCTGTGAGCTCTGTCCATATCCTCTGCCTAGTTTTTGTGTTGGACCATGACATGCTTGGTCTTTTGTTGAAAAATCTGATTCATGGAGCTCTGTATATTAGGGAGAATTAGTTGCATTTTTTCCTGTTCATTGTTTTGCTTATGGTCATTACATAGGACCTCCCCACAGCCCTCACACATGCTTGGCAAGCATTCTACCACTGAGCTGTATCTCCAGCTCATTTTATTTTTTATTTTGAGACAGGGTCTTGGTAAGTTGCCCAGGCTAACTGGAATTACAGGTCTGCCACCACCATGCCCAGCAGAAAGATAGAAAAACTATCTTTAGTCCAGTGTTACAAAATAATTTAACTATGACTTGGCCTAATACTTGGATGGTATCATTATTTCCATGTAAATATCTTGTCTTAGTTACTTTTTACTTGTTGCTGAGGCAAAATACCTTACACTCAAAATTAGGGAAGGAAAGGTTGATTTCTTACAGTTTCTTGGGAGTTTCAGGCCATACTCAGTTGGCTCCAAGGCAGCGTGGTGTGGTGGGGCCGCCATTGATGGCGGCCACCAAACAGCAAGGTGAACGGGTGAGAGGGTGCCGAAGGGCAGGAGAGGAAGACCCGCCTCCTTTACACTGTATCTTGGCTCCAGTCCTGGGCAGGTGGAGCACTCACATGGCCAGTCCCAGCACTAGACAACAAACCAATCACAAATGCCAGACTCAGCCCCGTCCAAATTAGATGAGGCCTCAGGGGAACACAGGACAAACCAGTGCATATCTGATCCATTCAGAATTTGTCCTCTTGTGAGGTGTGATGTGGGCCCTACCTATATTTCCTACTAGAGAGCTTACTGTTGTCCCATTCTCATTTATCAAATCATCTTGTGGTCCTGTGCTTATAGAACGTGGGCTAAAGGAAAGAGAAAACAAGGAGAATAACCCTCTAGGCTTTGAGTCATTGGGTGGATAATGATTTACCAAGGAGGGAAGAATGGGGAAGAGTCAGGTTTGTGGGGGTGTCTTAGTTACTTTTTACTCATTGCCAGGACAGAATACCTGACACCCAAAATTAGGGAAGGAAAGGTTTATTTCTTACAGTTTCTCAGGAGTTTCAGTCCATACTTAGTTGGCTCCAAGGCAGCATAGCGTGGCAGGGCTGCCATTTATGGCGGTTACCAAACAGCAAGGCATGCCTGTGAGAGAGAAGGCGGAAGCACGGAAGCAAGCAAGAGGAAGACCCGCCTCCTTTACACTGTATCTCAGCTCCACCCCTGGGCGGGTGTAGCACTCACATCACCAATCCCAGCTCTAGACAACAAACTGAACACAAGTGCCAGACTCAGCCCCATCAAAAGTATATGAGGACTTGGGGGTACATAGTATCACCCAATACGGGAGATAATTTAGAAATGTGTTTTGGGTGTGTCAGTCTTGACACATCACAAGTGGAGAGGCTGAGAAGGCCATGTTTGAGGAGAGTCACTAAGGAGAAATACTTGGCATTGCTGAATGGATGATGAATGTTTTTTGTCATAAGTGACATATCTTTAAATGTATTCTATAATTGCTTATAGAAAATAAATGAAGTGTAGAAAATTTTTGGATGATAAATCATAAAAAACAGTAATTGACCCTCAAGAAAGAGATTAGACATGTACTTTTGATTGAATATTTTTGTCGTGTTTGAATTTTTATAATTTTCTGATTGCTATAGATTGTGATATTCAGTAAATAAGTACTTAATCTGTACTTCTAGATATTTGCAGTAACAACAGATCTTCAGAATTCTAGGCACATCACTTTGTCTTTACCCCTAGCATGTGTGTTATAGGAAGGGGTCAGTAAAAGTTAGTTTCTTTCTTTATATACCTGATCAAATACAGATAGTAAAAAAGTCTTGAAAACTTCCAATTAGTATTGTATCCAAAGGTCAGAAATAACTACTTAAATTGATTCAAAAGTAATATTATTTAGTGTCATGAGGGAAATAGTAGGAAAATGGGATTTCTTTTTGTGTATGTGTTTGCAGAACATAATGATTACATTCCTTGTGGGGAGTTGGTACATGTATATAACATATCTTAGTTTTTTTTTCTTGCCCCCTCCCCCAAATCTCTTGGTCCTCTTCCCTTTTGCAAAAGATCTAATTATTTTCTATTATCTTTTATTTTGCTCTTTATATTTTCTCATATAAGAGAAACCATGCAATATTTAAGCTTATGTGCCAGATTTATGTCACTTAACATTATGGTCTCAAGATACATCTGTTTTTCCACAAATCACCCATATTTATCCTTTTTTATGGCATATATATATATATATATATAATATATGGTTTTTTATTCTCTTAGATATCTGTTTATCATCTGTTCATCTGTTCATCTGTTGATGGATGTATAGGTCTCTTCCAAGATTTAGCTGTTATGAGTTGTGCTGCTGCAAACATAGGTATGCATGAATCACTACCTAGAAAGGGAATAGCTGGGTCAAATGAGATTTCTAGTTTTTGCTTTTTGAGGAATCTATACAGATTTCCATAGTTGTTGTACTAGTTGACATTTCCTAACCAAAAATGTAGAAAGGTTTCTTTTTTCCCCACAACCTCACTATTTGTTATTTTTTTTTTTTGATGATGACCATTTTTTTTAGGATAAGATGGAATCTCAGAGTTGTTTTAATTTTCATTCCTCTAATGACTAGGGATGTTGAACATTTTTTCATATATTAATTGGCCATTTGTACTACTTCTGAGACATGTCCATTTCACTTGTCCATGTTTTGATTGGGTTTTTATTTTGAGGAATCTAATTTTTTTTAGTTCTTTATATATTCTAGATATTATTCCTCTGTCTGAGGAGTAGCTGGTAAATTTTTTTCTGTCGTGCAGTTTATCTCCTCTGTTCTTTCCTTTGCTATACAGAAGACACATTTTAATTTGATAAAATCCCATTTGTTGGTTCATGTTATTTCTCGTGCGGTCAGGGCTCTGTTCAAAATGTCCTTTCCTATGCCTAAGTCTTCAAGAGTTTTACCTATTTTATCTTCCAGCAGATTGTTTGTGTTTTGATATCCAGATCTTTGATCTATTTTGATTTATGTTGGGAGATATGGGTCTAGATCCTTCTTCTGAGTGTGGATAGCAGTTTTCCCAGTCTGTTTGATAAAGAGGTGATGTTTCTTCTAGGTTGGAGATGGCGAAACTTTTCGAGATGAATGCCCAAACTGCAACCCCAAACCCACTTATTTATCACAAAGTGCCAGCACTGCAATTAAACCTGCATACTGAGGTTTTAGTTTAGAAAAAACAACTCATCTATTAACATCTTTTGTCTTAAAAGAATGAATAATACACGTGTCCTAGGTTCACCACCACTGAGATAAATTATGTTTTTAGCCCCTAAGATAACTGAGCGTGCCTGGGGCTGTTTCTGCATCCTCTTTTCTGTTCCATTGGTATGCTTACCTGTTTTTGTGCCAGTTCCATGCTCTTTTCATCTTCATAGTTTTGTAGTATAACTTTGAGATCCAGGATTACGATGCCCCCTGCCTTCCTCTAGATGCTCAGGATTACTTTTGCTATTCTGGATTTCTTCTGGTTCCATATAAATTTTAGGATTTTTTTTTCTAGTTCTGTGAGGAATGCTCTTGGTATTTTGATTGGGATTGCATTAACTCTGTATCAGGAAAATAGGATTTTTATATCTAAAAATACTGGTTTTTATCCTGAATGTCTCATTTTTTGATCTGATTCCTTCATTTATTTACAAGCTGTGGGAGTGTAGGCAACCTGATGACTCTAAGCCTCCATTCTCTTAACTGTGAATAAAGAAAACTTTTTCCTCACTAGGGTTGTTAATGAGAATTAAATGATATAATGTATGTGTGTGTATATGTATGTGTGTGTGTGTGTCTGTGTGTGTGTGTGTGTGTATATATATATATATATATAAAATCTGGGAGTCAGAAGACTTACTCTAAAAGGTTTGGTTTGGTTTGGTTTTATAGATCACATAATCTTCATTCCCAGCTTCTCAGGTCTGCGTCTGTAGTAAGAAGAGCAAGGCAGCATACTGCATTTGCCCTGAGGACAATTAGTTTGAAGGCACCTGCTGTAACCTCCAAAGCACTGTGTAAGTGTTGAGTAATTGTCATGACTTTCTCTCTTCAGGCTAATGTAATGCTTGAATATGATATTGATGAAGCTCAGGCTTTGTTGGAGAAGAATTTATCAACTGCCACGAAGAACCTTGATTCTCTTGAGGAAGACCTTGACTTTCTTCGAGATCAATTTACTACAACAGAAGTCAGTATCCTTTCTTTAAAAAATGAAAGAGAAGAAAGAAGGCAGAAATTTTAAAAATTCTTTTATTGCTTTAATAGAATGCCCTTAGGCTAATGTGAATCTGCAGATTTAATAACATATTTGAAATTAATATGTTTGCAGATTTGAAATGTGATAGTGTAGAAATGCACATTGGTGAATGAATATTTTTCTTTCAAATATTTTCTGAAGACACCTTTATGGCCAGTTAAATAGTTTAATCCCACCAACATTTATTAAGAATCTTCTGCATTTCTGCAACTGTGGTAACCCATTAAGCGTGGAAGTTGGTGTAATGAAAACTGAGTTGCATTGTGTTTCTCTGTTAAAGCTGCACATGTAAAGAACTAAATGATAACTACATAGTGTCCTGTTTGTTAGTTTATATCATATACAACCCCAATGCAGTTTAAAGTTTGGAAAGACTATTGTGAGCTGGAGTTAAGTCAGGGAGGCCTTTGTTGAGAAGATGAAACTTAGCCTGTTTTCAGAGGCCATGTAGAATTTGTATCAGCAGAGAGAAAAGGTGAAGTGAGGTATTCTGGTCAAGAAAGTGGGCAGGCATGTTGAAACCAGACTCTTTAAAATTTCTTCTTTGATCTCTCTTTCGCTGGTTGCTCTCAGTTACTCAGTATAAAAACCTGGGGGTCATCCTTCACACTTCTCTCTCCTTACTACCCGGAGTAAACCTATCACCAAGTTCTTGTCAAATTTCCCTCATAAATTTCTGCATATTGCCGTTACTCTAGTTCTAGCCTTCCAGAACATGCACTCAGTAGTTTTCTGTATGTCCTTCACACTACTGCTAGCATGAGGTTACTAAATCACGTATCTTTGTTTTAGTTTTCTGGTTTTGATATTTCAACAGTTACTTATTGCATGTAACTTATGCATATAGCCACTCAGGTGTCCCTGACCAGTCTCGCCTCATGCCATGACCTTTCCCTGCCCTGGCTCTTCCCCATTGCACTGTATGTTCCAGATAATTGCAGTCAGTATTTCTCCTCATCCCTAAAGTGTACTATGCCTTTTGCATTTCTGCACTGTGTTCTTCCTACCTGGAATGATTTACCCTCCTTCACCTGGCGGTATTCCTTTATTTATACCTCAGTTCAAGCATCTGAACATTCCTTACATTTTCTAACCTCCTCAGGATGTTTTGTCATTCTTCTGTGCTTACTTAGCACTTTGCACTGTTTTTTGTTTTCCTTGCCCAATCGTGAGGTCTTCAAGTATAGGAACAATTTTAAAGTTTTTTCTCCAGCATGTAGACTATAGTAGGCACTTAGTACCTGAGTGAGGGAAGACAGGCCTATTTGAGGCCAAGTGCAAGGATCACCATCTAACTGGTAATGAAGAGACTTTATCCATCTGTGAGGTGACAAGGACCTGGGAGGGCCGGTGTTTGTGGAAAGATGTGAGAGAAAAATAGTGACTTAGTTCTAGGAACGAAAAGAAAGGGCATCATCTAAAGTGAGTCCTACAAGCTTAGAGAAATACTATATGTTATTGCTAATGCTGGAAAAGATAGGGTAGTGTTCAGACATCACAGAAAACTAGGGCACCCAGTATCTGATATATATACCAATCTACTGGAGTCTAAGCTCCGTCAGAGGAAGACTTCACCTCTTACTTACTCAAGGCTTTGTAGAGTACATAGCCTGAAACACAGTTGATGCTTAACAAACTGAATGAATTTCCTCTTAAACCAAAAGGAGAGTAAGAATAAAGTCACTGATAATTGTAAAAATTATTAAATACTGCATGGCATATGAGTTGAGTGATCTTTGAAATTTTATGGATGAGGGACTACTTTAAAACTGTTGAGCCAGACATGGTGACACACACCTGTAGTCCCAGCTACTTGGGAATCTGAGGCAGGAGGAACACTTGAGCCCACAAGTTCCAGGGCAGCCTGGATAACATAGCAAGAACAGTCTCAAAAATAATGTTGAATCAGGCTGGGATATAGCTCAGTGGTACAGCCCCTGCCTGGCAAGCGTAAGGTTATGAATTCGATCCTCAATACCCCCCATAATAATAATAATGTTGGAGAGTGTCTAGTATATATTTATTGAATATAATACCATAGTTGACTAGATATTCTAAACAATTATTGATTGGAGGATTTGACTTATGTTTTGGTAGAATTTAATTCTCGTTTTTTCTTAGTAATTAATATAGCAAGATGGCTGGCAGTACTAGTTGTTACTAGTGTTTGTATGTGTGTGATTTCTGTATTTTTTGTTCATGACACTGTCATTGCATATGTTATCTTTAGAATTGGATTTACATTTTCTTTGACAGTTCTTGCAGATATGGCCAGAGTTTATAACTGGGATGTCAAAAGAAGAAATAAAGATGATTCTACAAAGAACAAAGCATAAAATTAGTTGGCAATTAAAAATGTGATTCAGTTTTCCAAACATGTAACTTTAAATTCCCCAGCATTTTTCCTTCAAGATTGACATAACCTTGAGTGATTTTTTTTTGAAAGCAAGAATGATTAAAACTTAAAAAAAAAATAAATACCATTTTATTTATTTATAAAAACAAAATTAGTTTCAAATACTTTATGAAATTAACAGTACTTTTTCACATTTCCAAACAAAATTAATAGTGCTTTCCTCTTTCGTTTTCGGTCTGTTAAGAAAGGCAACTCTTAACTAAAATCAGTGGAAAACTATGAGATATGCTATGGAAACTGAATGCTGGGCATGGACATACTTTACTTCTTACTGACTTATGTGGTTAAACCATTTTCAAGGTAGAAAAGACAGGCAGTTTCAGTATTTGTAAACTTAATTTTTTAGTACTTGTAGGACTTTATAGTCCAGTGTTGCTGTTGTCTTCTGTCATTGGGGTTTCCTGAGTTAACTGCGTGACAATAACAATTGTGATATTCTGAACTTTTCAGAAAATGCGAATTTGCCTTCCTACATAGTAAGAGGGCTATTACTATAACACTTGTAACACCAAGTAAGTGCACAGTGTCTTTCCAGTGCCAGCATAAGGGAGATCTTAGCCAATGTGAAATAGTACTATGCATTCAAAACCCTTAGCTAAGGTAATTTTATATTTCTTAACAGTTCTCTAACAGTAATATTAAGATAAATGTAAATCTGCCATGATTGAAAAGAATTGTGAGCCTTTTCATTCATGATAAACCTGCATAGGAATAATAAAAAGAAAAAAAGTCCCTGTAGAAAGCCATTGGTACAGTGGCAAGTACTGGGCAATACAGATTTGAGTAAAAACACAAATGTATTATTCCATCTCCGTGTAGTAAAAAGTATACTTGTACAATGTTTTGTACTTGTATTTCGTGTTATTAAAACAGTGATGTTGAAACTGGCATGTGACACTTTTTTATGGTTATTCTTTTGTTTTAATCTGTTTGGGATGCTGTAATAGAATACCATATACTGGGCAGCTTATGAACAAAAGGCATTTATTTCTCATAGTTCTGAAAGCTGGGAAGCCCAGGATCAAGGTGCTGATGGATTCAGTGTGTAGTAAGGATTTCTTTGTGGTTCATAGTACCTTCTTACTGTGTCCTCATATGGTGAAAGGGACTAAGGAACTCCCTTAGGCCTCTTCCCTACAGGTGCTAATGCCATTCATTAGGACTCTGCTCACTTCCCAAAGGTCCTATGTCCTTCTACCATCACCCTGGAGCTTAGGATTTCAACATCTAAATTTGGGAATGACATAAACATTCAGACCACAGCCATCTTAATAAAGTTAACAAGGGTCTTTTCACATATTTGTAAAATTTATTTACCTGTGCATAACTAGCATGTTCTAAGAACTTCTTATATACATAGAAACAACATAAAATCACTTTGGAAGGAATGCAGGTAAGCAAGTAATTAAGAGGTTAACCTGAAAGATACCAAAGTTCTTTGATTGAGTTTTTCTTTCATAATTTTAAATTCCCATATTTTAGAATTTGAGATTTATAAATATATTGGGTTGTTTGTAAGAGCCATTTCTCCCCAAACTTTATTATGGTAAGTATGTTGGTACAAAATATCCCTGTTAAATCAGGAATGATTTTCTCTGAACATATTTATTTTATCTTAAAAGTCCATGAAGATCTAAATATGAATTTTTAGGTAACACAAAGAATATAAAGAAATAAAACTCTTTAGATAAAAGATTTACAGCATGAAAATTAGGTTTATTCAACAAATTTATAAGCCCAATGTGTGTGAAGAATGGTTAGTTAACTGAAAGAAAGATACCTTAAATCTTGTTTGCCAGGTTGTTTCTATTGTAGTGGCTTATTTTCCATTTTAAAAGAGAGATCATTTGAGAAAATTTAGAAAATAGGAAGAAAAGTTGTTCAAGTTTCACTTGCAGTCCTCCTCAGTACATGTCTTCCATTTCTTTTTCTATGTATAGTTTTTTGCCTTATTATGTAATGTTATCAACATCATTTTACTAGTTTCATAGTACTATCTTCATGAATGAGCCATGATACACTCATTCTCCTGTAATACATTTGGGTTGTACCTAAAGTTTTTAGTCTACTGTGAGTAAATAATTCAGCAGTTTATGGTTTTATAGAAGACTTTTTTCTTGAATTTATGATTTTTCCTGAAACTAGATTACCAAAAAAAATGAAAGTATGGAGTCAAAGCTTTTTATCTGGAGTTAGGAATAGTTTTGTCCAATAGAGCTTGTTTGACACACAGAGGCTGGTAAGTATTCAGGTGTTTTGAGAAATGAGTGAAGCTCTTTTAACAAAGATCAACAGGGAAAAACTTACAAAATTACATTTGTTGTCATTCTTAATGTTCAGGATCATCTTTTGCAGATACAACAGTTTAAAGCAGATACAAGGCAAAATAATGTTTTCTTTCCTCCAGCTGTTGTTTATTATGTAACATTTTTCTAAATTCATGTTTTTTCTCTTACTTGAATATTGTTTGTCATCTTGCCCTGCTGCCCATAACTCTCTTCAATATAAGAGATACAAATGTCTGTAAGGGAAAGCAGCTTGTCCAAGGCTACAAACTGGCTACATGTTCAACCAGAACAGAACCCAAATCTAGATTCTGAGTGAACTTTTTCTCTCTACAATGATGACTTACTCTTTCATTTAGAGATTGCTAATAGCTGAGTAATAAAAATGTTCAAGTTTAATTCCTAATCCCTTTCTTTGTATATTTGCCATTTTCAGCTCTCAATCTCTGTGATACCTTTAAAGGTCTTAACCCATTTTTCAAAGATGTGTCGTCTTTGGTTCTAATCTCATACCCATTTGATAGCTCTGTCGATGTCTATTTGGTGTTGTCTTAGTCACTTCTCTTGTCTCTGGGGCAAAATATGTGGCATCTACAACCTAAAGGAGGAGAGGTTTATTTTGGCTTACGGTTACAGTCCATGGTTGGCTGGCTCCAAGGCAGAACCAGTGTGGTGGAAAAGCCTCCTGTAGACAAAAGCTATACATGTCATGGAGACCAGGAAATAGAAAAGGGAGGAGCCCGGGAGGGAGATACACCTTTCCGGGTCGTGTCCTCAGTGACCTACCTCGAACCAGGCTCTGCATTCTAACAGCACATGCAGCACATTCACTGTATTGCCCCATGATCCAATCACCTTCCAGACACGTGAAGCCTTTAGGGGAGACCCCAGACCTAAGCCATACCATGTTAAATGTAGAATGAGGTTGCCTCTGAAGACACTACTGAGTGCATGTGCAACACCCATCATGGCTGGTGCTGCTTTCCATTATACAGTTAAGCTCCAAAGACCTGGAAAGGCCATGTCTGACACTAGCTAACTGTAAAGGTTAGAGTACAGGCCAGATGGCATGCCAGGGAGTGACTTAAAGACATTAAGATTATTCCTGAGGATTATCACAGCCCACACAGACTACACAGAGTGCAGGAGTCACTCTACTTAGAGCCCAGAAAGAACCAGTCCCTGTACATATAACATCCCTGGGTCTTGACCAGGGACAGAGCCTAGGGAGAAGTGGTGTACTGTAGTCAGGGAGCCTAAGATGTGGCTCCTATTATGTATTTATGGTGACTCAACAGCCCTTCCAGCTTAGAAGCAGGGTACCACCAGAGCATTTTACCAGAAGCATCCTTGCCTAGTCACATAGGCGATTGTCTACCTTCAGATTTCCAGGGGAACTGAACTCGAAAGCTAAGCCAAGGTCAGTTCCATACCTCAAGGAGAAAAGGGAATTGGAACATCCCACTATCCCACTGAACCTCTTGGATCTTGCATAATCGCTGTCAAGTTTCTGTTTTTGTTTTTTTGTTTTCCCCGTCATTTTGAGACAGAGTCTCGCTATGCAGTTCAGGCTGCCCCTGAGCTCACTTTGTAGCCCAGGCTGGTCTTGAACTTTCAACAGTCTTCCCGCCTCAGCCTCCTGAGTGCTAAGACTACAAATGTGAGCCACCATGCCCAGCTTGTGGACCAGTTTTTAACATTTGGCCTGCTTGCTTTTTCAGTTCCTTTTCAAAGGCACCTTAGCCAATAACTACATCTGCAGAAAAAGGTAGTAATAGTTTAGATATTTTACCTTTAAAATATGGGCACATTTCTGCTATTGCTAGGTGAAAGTAAGGCATCAGCTAGTAGATTGAAGTAGTTTCCATAGTTTCTTAATACGTGTTTGAAGACTTTTCTCTTTAACCCAAAACTAAGTGATGCTGTAAATTTAGTAAAACTGCAAAATGATTAGAGAGTATAAGCTTTTTAGGCTTGTGGCCAAAACTACTCAATAAATGACACTTCATTTTTATACTTTTTTAATTTGAAATTTTACAGTTAGTCAGAACAGGTAAGCCTACTAATTAACCATATTTTTTGTATATTAATGCTGTTTTTCTCTACTCAGAACTGCTTACATGACCAATTGTGAGAAGGTTCCAGTTTAAGATTGAAAATATCTAAAGCTGGAAAAATTGGTTCCTGTGTTATGTGCACAGAAGTGTTTTTCTTGCTTGAAATGTTAGGATGCCCAGGGTTTCATTGCACATAAAAACATGTGGATTGTGATCTGAAATTCAATTAAAGAACATACTTTTGCATGCATTTGTTTGTGGCCCTCTGACTTTTTCTGCTGGGTTTGGTTGTGGTTATGGCCACAGCAAACAAGGGTGGACCTGGTGTGTATGGTATTTTTGGTATTTTTGAGCAGTTTGTTTATATACGATAGTTAGTGCCTCTTTGGTTTTTTTTGGGTTTTTTGGTTTTTTTTTTTTTTGGTGGTACTGGAGGTCAGACCTAGGGCCTGGTGTATGCCAGGTAAGTGAACTACATCCTCAGGCTCCTAAGATCATGCTTCTCAACTGTAGCTTTTGAATAATTTTATGTTTTAGTTGATTATATGACAATCCTTTTCCTTTCGGAAGTACTGTGGTTGGAGTATGGCCCCCAGTGGTTCATGTGGTGGAAACTTGCTTCTTAGTGTGGCATTGTTGAAAGGTGGTGGATCCTTTTAAGAGGTTGAGCCTAGTGCAAGGTAATTAGGTCATTAGGGGGATGGCCTTCAGACAGGATTAATGTGGTTTCTGTGGCACCGCAGTCCATTTCTGTGAGAGTTTGCTGTAAAAAGTGTAATCCTGACCCTTGATTCTGGCTTCTTGTCTTACCATGTGATCTCTCCTTGTTCACATTCCTGCTGTGATGCCATATATCATGTGATACAGCCAAGGGTAAACTCATCAGATCTGAGTAGATACTGGCAGAATGCTCTTAAGCCTCCAGAACTATGAGCTAAGTAAACCTTTTCTTTATAAAACAATCAGCCTCAAATATTTTGTTGCAACAGAAGATGGACTGAGACATGGAGACACTTTATATGGAGGTAGACAAAGACCAAATAGGAAACTTCTAGATTTTTTTTAGCTCCCTGAGTAAACCCATCTTATACTGAATCACTTTATTTCCTCCAAATAAAAGCTGTGGATTCTAAAGAGTAAAAACAAAAATTAAGAATTATGGGGTAGAGGTCAGTGGATAACAATCCCTTGTCTTTACTTTGATTCTCATGTCCCCAGCTACATTAGCCTCATGTGTAGATTAGACCAGGCAATAATTTGTCAGTAAAGTGGCCCAGATCCAGCTGAGGAGTGTTAAGAAAAGGAATGTGCCTGGCCCTACCCCACTCTCTGTTTCTGGTCTGAGAGGTGATTGCTTTCTCTAGCCATGGCTGGCTGCTCCAGGAGGTGATGGAGGTAAGGGGTGGCTTTTGCCAAGCTTGTGTTACATCATTTGAACTTTAAGCACCCAAAATTGTGAGCTAAATAAACCTTTTCTCACAATTTTTCTTCTAACATCAAGAAAATGACAAGGATGCCCAAATCTTGATGTTTCCATCCAACATAGTGAATACAACAATTAGTGAAGTAAAAGAAGTAAAAGGCATTCAAATTAGAAAAGAACAAAATTAGCTAATTTTACAGGTGACAGGACCTTATATATAAAAATTCTAAAAATCCCACCAAAACTTAGAACTGATAAATTTTTAAAAATTGCAGTTTACAAAGTCAGTATACAAATATCAGTACCATTTCTATATGCTAACAATGAATTACCTGAAAAGAAATCACGAAAACAATCCCACTTATAATAGCTACAAAAGACAAAAAATGTAATTAGAGGTAAAAGATCTATATACTTATACTACGAAAGAAATTGGAGAAAATGGGTAAAAAGATAACCTGTGGTAATGGATTGGAAAAATTACTGTTAAAATATACTACCCCAAGTGATCTATAGATTCAATATGATGTTTATTAAAACTCCCAACATTTTTCACAAAAATAACATTATACTATCTGACTTCAAAACACTGTGAAATTGTAGTAATCAAAACAGCACAGTACTAACAAAAACAGACATAGACCAGTGAACAGAATAGACCCCACAGAAATAAGTCCATGTATTTACAGCAACTTATTTTGGCAAAGATACCAAGAATACAAAGTGAGGATTGCAAACTCTTCCATAAATGGTGCTGGGAAAACTGGGTATAACATAAATAGAAGAATCAAATCAGACCCTCATCTCACCATATACGAAAACCAACTCAGAATGGATTATAACCTGAAAGTGTAAGAAATACTAAAAGAAAATGGAGAAAGCTTAGTGGCATTTGGGTAATAATATTTTGGTTATGACTGCAAGAACAAGCAGCAAAAGGAGAAAACCAAATGGGATTGCATCAAACTAAGAAGTTGCATAGCAAGGGAATCAACAAAGTAAAGAGATGACCTATGGAATGAGAGAATGTATTTGCAAACTATATACCTGATAATATGTTAGTAACCAAAATATGTAAGGAGTGTTGAACAACATCCCTTCTTCATTGTTGAGATTTTTTATTATGAGAGGACGGTGAATTTTGCCATAGTCCTTTTCTGCATCTATTGTGATAAGCACCAACATTTATCTTTCATCCTTTTAGTGTGCTGTTGAATCTGGTCCGCTAACATTTCATTGATTGTATTTAGATCTATGTTTATTGGGGATTTTACCTGTAATTTTCCTCTTTTTTTAGTGTCCTTATCTGGCTTTGTTATCAGGGTTATTCTGGCCTAGTAAAAGAATTTGTAGCTATTTCCTTGTCTTCAGTTTTTTAGAGTTGGGGAAGAATTGATGTTATTTCTTTGAATGTTTTGTAGAACTCAGCAGTAAAGCCACCAGGACATGGGCTTTCCTTTCTTCCTTTCTTTTTTTTTTTTCATACAGGATCTCAAGAAATTGCCCAGGCTGGGCTCAACCTCACATCCTCCTACCTTACCCTTCTGGAGTGCTGGTATTACAGGCACACACTTTTCTTTCTAAATAGTGCCATAATAAACATGGGTATGCAGGTTTCTGTATACTATACTGTATACTATGCTGACTTTAATTCCTTTGGGTATGCACCAAAGAGTAGTATAGCTGGATCTTATGGTAGTTTTAGTTTTTTGAAGAACCTTTATACTGATTTCCATAGTGACTGTACTAAATTACATTCCCACGAATGGTATATAAAGTTTCCTTTTTCTCCCACATCATCACCAGCATGCATTCATGCATGCATGCATTCATTCACTTCATTCATTCATTCATTCATTCAGGTAGCCATTTTGACTGGGATGAGGTTCAATCTAAATGTAGTTTCAATCTGCATTTCCCTGATGGCTGAAGATGTTCGGTATTTTTTCTTATTGGCCATTGTACTTCTTTTAAGAAGTTTCTCCAATTTTCAATTTTTAAAAAAAATTTATTTTTTTTATTTTTTTGGTACCAGGGATTGAACTCACAACCTCGTGCCTGCCAAGCAGGTGCTTAAGCCACTGAGCTAAATCCTATTTTTTAAGACAGGGTCTCACTATGCAGTTCAGGCTGGCCTTGAACTCACTTTGTAGCCCAGGCTGGTCTTGAACTCAAATGATCCTCCTGCCTCAGCCTCCCAAGTGCTGGGATTACAGGCATGTGCCACCACGCCTGGCTAATTTATCCATTTATTGGTTGGACTAATGCTCTTTTGTTTATAGCTTTTTTGAGTTTCTTATATATTCAGGGTATTATCCTCTGTTGAATGAATAGCTGTCAAAGATTTTCTTCTATTCAATGGGCTATCTCTTCACTCACGATTTTTTTCCTTTTTGGTGTATTCTCATTTGTCAATTCTTGCTATTTTTTAGGTATTGCAGACCTGTAATCAGGAAGTCTTTGCTTGTACCTATGAATTCAACTGTTTTCCTATGTTTTCTTCTATCAGTTTCAAAGTATTAAGTCTTATACTTAGATCCACTTTACACAGAGCAAGGGATAGGTATCTAGTTTCAGTCTTCTACAAGTGGATATCCTGTTTTCCTAGTACTATTTATTAAAGATATAATATGTATTTTTTTGCTTCAGAATCAGATGACTGTAGTTGTATAGGTTTGTTTCTATGTCCTGTATTCTATTCCATTGGTGTATGTGTCCAGTTTTATGCCAGTACCATGTTATTTCTGTTACTATGGCTTTGTAGTAAAATTTGAAATTGGGTATTGTGATGCCTCCAGCTTTGCTGAGGATTGCTTTGACTATCCTAGGTCTTTTGTGTTTCCATATGAATTCTAGGATTGTTTTTTATAGGTTTGTGAAGAATATCATTGGAATATCATTTGAATTGCATTGAATTTGTACATCTTTTTAAAAAAATAATATGCTTATTTTGACTACTAATTCTGATCCATGAACAGGGAGGTCTTTTCATCTTCTTGTGTCTTCTTCAGTTTCTTTCTTCAGAGTTCTAAAATTTTCATTGTAGAGGTCTTTTACCTTCTTAGTTAGGTTGGTTCCCCCACATTTGTTTTGTGGCTATACAATTACAAAGCCCCAAGTGAAAGAGAATTACACTTGTAGTGAATAACAAGTCTTCCAGTTAATGCACATCACACGCAGTGATTAGGTTATCTTCATATTATTGACTTTTGAGAATTGTTTATACATTATAGATATAAGTACTTTATCAAATACTGCAAATAGTTTCTCTAGGTCCATGGCTTGGCTTTCCAGTCATTTGGGAAGATTTTAAATTTTAGGTGAAGTTATATTTATCAGTTTTAAAAACTGTCTTGAGTTTTTGTCCTATCTAAATTTCTTTTTGTTTTTCTAGAAGTTTTAGTTTTAGCTCTCACATTTAAGTCTGTGTTTTATTTTTACTAGAATTTTATGTATGGTGTGAGGTTAAAATTGGGGAAGGGGAGGGGAAGTAAAAAGATCAAGTTTCCACATGTATTTGTGCCAGTATCCCACGATGAATATATTTATTTTGTAAATCACAAACATATAATAATGAGTATTTTTGAAAAGTTGAGGTTCAGCCAGACATGGTAGCACATGCCTGTAATCCCAGCACTTGGGGAGGCTGAGGCAGGAGGATCGTTGTGAGTTTGAAACCAGCCTGGGCTACAAAGTGAGCTCAAGGCCAGCCTGAACTGCATAATGAGACCCTGTCTCAAAAAGACAAAAAAAAAGTTGTTCATTTATTTGCATGTGCATACCCAATCTTTTCAGCACCATTTGTTAAAACATATCCTCCTTTACTCACTAAATTATGTTGACACCTTTGTGAAAAATAAAATGATGAAAATTTGACCCTATCTCCTCCACTGAGTACAGCTATAAAACGTAGGCAGAATACATAGAACAGCTATTTGAGGATAGCTGTTTGAGAGATGCTGAAAAGAAAGTACTAGTTGACCATCAGGAGAGAACAGAACTTGAGGTACTACTGAGCCTGCTTTGAGTTTGCCATTTTTTTCCTTCAAGTCTTCCAACCACATGACCCTGATGTTGTGCAGCACAGCAGGGTAAAGTCCCAGATTTCTTCCTGGGGTACCCAAAAGGGAAGCCCTAGCGAAATGGAAAATACATGGAGCAGGAGAAACTATGAAAAGCCACCCTACAGCATTGATTACAAACTCCCACGTTCTACTTTTGGCTCCACATGCTTGGATGTATTCCTAGACTCAACTGAACAAAAGGTAGAACACTGCCCAGTTCCAAAACTGGTCACTGGGTAGTGCATGAACATAGAAAAGTTTTTAAAGATGAACTAGCATTGGAGCCATTGCTCACAGAGGACAGGTTCCAATGTGTGACCTGAACTTGCCAGGCTGATTGGCTACTAAAACCAAATTATCAAATTATTAAAGAAAACCCACAATTTCATAATGTGACTATATTATATATAAATGTTTAAGGAATAAAAATTTACTTGGCATATGAAGAACGAGGGCAATAGTCATACAAAAAGGACAAAATACATACTTAATGTAGCTAGCACAATAAATTAGAATGCAGAAAATTGATAAAACAGCTTGTGCAAGGTAGGTAGAAATCTTGAAGACATAGAGCTAGGCAGAGAGTTCATGAACAAAACCCAAACTGCACGGGAAGTACTTCAAAGAACAACTGGGATCTCATTAAAAAGTTTTTGCACCTCAAAAGAAATCACCAACAGAGCGAAAAGAAAACTCACGAATTAAGAAAAAATTTTAGCCAACTGTCCCTCAGGTAAAGGACTTCTATCTACAACATAGAAAGAATTGCAGAAAATCAGATCCCCAAAATTCAAAGACCCAATCCAAAAATGGGCATCTGAGATGAACACACACTTCTCAGATGAAGAAATACAAATGGCAAATAATTGTATGAAAAAATGTTCAACATCACTGGTTATTCGAGAAATGCAAGTTAAAACAACACTTGAGATTCCATCTCACCCTGGAAAGAATGGCTACCATCAAGAAATCAACCAATAACAAATGCTGGCTGAGCTGTAGGGAAAATGGAACCCTTCTCCACTGTTGGTGGGTGTATAGACTGGTACAACCACTGTGGAAATCAGTGTGGAGATTTCTCAAAAAACTAGGTTTGGAGGTTCCATTTGATCCAACTACTCCCCTTCTGGGTATTTTCCCAGAAGAATTGAAAACATCATACCACAGTGATATTTGTGCATCCATGTTTATAGCAGCACAATTTGTAATAGCTAAACGTTGGAAGCAACCCAAATGCCCATCAACCAAGGAATGGATAAAAAAGATGTATTTTTATACAATGGACTACTGCTCAGCTATAAAGAAGGATAAATTCAACTTTTATAGGTAAATGGATACAACTCAAGACCATACTCATAAGTGAAATAAATCAGGCTCGCGTATGTAAACATCATATTGTCTCTCTAATGTAAAAAACAGAAAGAGTAAATAAGATCCAAAATGTACAATAGATATTGTGAAAGTGAAAGGGGAAGAAACTGCTCAAAAGGAAAGAACAACTGGGATAGGGGAAAGGAGAAAAGAAAGAAGGGTAAAGACTATATATATATATGTATATATATGCACAAAGTAGGTAATTATACTAATCTTTGTTAGCTCATCAAAAAGATTGGTTTGTGCTTTCATTGATCATTTTTTCATGCCTGTATCTTGTAATCTAAGCAACTACTTTGAAGATAACAATATGTAATATATTAACCTGTTATTTTGTTTTGAAACTGTATCATTTTTATTCTTTGTTTAAAAAAACTAAGAGCTTGTACTTTGAAAATACTGATAAATATAGACAAGCCTGTAACAATTCTGAATAATAGAAAAGTTTATAACATGAAAAATGAGTGAAAGGTTTCTATCCACTTATAGAGACGTTAAAATTATACCAACTGCAACTATATGCCAGTGCATTTGAAAATATACAAGAAATAGGTAATTTTCAAGGAAAATATGTTACCAAAATTTGCTCATGTGGATTTATGTGTCAATTTATATAGGCTACATGATACCCTGGTAGTCACCACCAATCCTGGTGGCCACATGTCTACTGTAGGTCAAGGGTGACTTTACTCCTGAATCCAGCTTCTGTGCAATCTGATAGAAAAGCCTCTAACTGGAACATTTTCAGTGACTTGGCTGAGCCATGGGAGTGAAATATAATCCTCCAGAGAAGAGCAGTGAACATAATGTGAACAACAAAACAGTCAATACTGTATGGTGGAGAACCAAATCTACCCACAAAATAAAAAATAAATTCAAAGGATTGTCAAAGATCTATATATCATGAAAGAAAGGGAAAAAAAAGGAACAAAAGGAAAGAAAGGAATCCTGAATCTCAAAGCTCTGAGTGAATTCTATCAAACCTTCAAGAAATAGATCATCTCCACATTATTCATGATCTTATGTGGCCAGCACAACCATGATGTCAAACCATCAAAAATTTTCAACGTGTTTATCACTGAACAGGAAATATGGGTTATTTTGATATATAAGTTGAGGAGATGCTGTATAAAATTGTCTCCCAATGGAAAGCTCACATATATATTAGTGTAGTCTTATTTTGTCTTGCTTAATCCACAATTTTCCAAATTTATTTGTAGATGCTTCTCAACCCTAGATTCCTCTTAATCCCCATAGAATACATTTCTGGAAATACTGTTATGAATCAATTTCAAACATGAATGTAAGTGCAAAGATTATAAGCAAAGTATTAGTGGCCAGGCAGTATTTTAAAAATATGCCGTGAACAAAGACATTTATTCTAAGAATATGGTAAAATATGGTTAAACATAAACATATTTCCTAATATAATTAATTGCATTAATAGATTAAAAGGAAAAAAATAACTTGATTTTCTTAAGGGATACAAGAAAGATACTGAAAAAAACTCAAATACATTTTTTCTAAAAGCACTTGGTAAAGAAGTGATGTAATGAAAAATTGTATAGCCTAATAAAAATAACTTAAGATTGAAATGCTGGAAAGCAGGAAAAAGACAAAAGTACCCACCATCACTGCTATCATTCACAATTTAAGTTGTAATCAGTGTACATCAACAAGGAAAAGTGAAGTATAAATATTAGAAAGAATATCATTATTTTTAGATTATGATATCTACCTGGAAAGCAAAAAAGATTTGTTGAAAAACCATTTAAAATAATTTAAAAAATTTAGTAAGATGTCTAGTTATAAGATATAAATATAAACAAATCTAAAGATTTTTGTATATGCTAACAATGAGAAAACATGCAGTTAGAAAAAAGAACCCATTCAAATACTAGCAGAAGTTATAAAATAGGAATAAATAAGAAATGGCTAAACTGGGAAAAATTTAAAAGTTACTGATGGACATAGAGGATTAAGTAATGGAATGACATATTATATAATTCTTGTAAAGATGCTTGTGCCTGCCATGTATCAATGTCAACAAACTAATGCAATTTCCATAAAAATTCAACCCTACCTCAAGAGAAACTTGACAATTTATTCTCAAGTTCTAATATACTGCATAAAAACAGCAAAGGCAATTTAAAGAGAGAAAAGATAAAATCATACTGTTGAGTAACTGTAACTAAAAGAATGTAGTATTAGGACAGGAGTAGAAAGACTAGTGAATTTAAATGACTTGAACATATATGAAAATTTAATATTTCAAAAGGGTGAAATTCCCAATCATTAAAGAAAGAAGTATTTTATAGATGGTGCATAGACAAGTAGCTATTCACTTGGAAAAATTGTTGTCCTCATTTCCACACCCTATATGTAATTCTTAGGGAATCCTAAATTCATTATAGGAAATTATAGAAAAATGGTTTTCTAGGTTTTGGGCAGAGAAGACTTATTTACACTTAACATTATTGTCATAAAACATTAAGACAACATATGATACAAGAAAGATAGCACAGGGTACATGTACAAAAATCAAAAGGTAGAAAATCTTATACAATGAAAATTCTTTCTTATACTATGTCCTCCAATCATTTAAAGAATGTTTCTAATTTCTTATAGACAATAGATTTGCTCACTGGATATTGGATATTTCTATCTTGCCAAACAGCTGAAAGTTTAAAATGTCTGAAAAACCTGAAAAAATTGTAATGTATGTGACGCATGAAGAACTAATTGCTTTATATCTAGGGAAATCTTACTAATGCAAGAAAAAAGTCAATCACCCTTTTAGGACTACTTTTGGCTGCAAGCAACAGGAAAAAAAGATGGGTACATTTAAAAATATCGAGGGCCGGGGATACAGCTCAGTGGCACAAGCACCTGCCTGGCAAGCACAAGTCCTGAGTTGGATTCCCAGTACCCAAAAAACAATTAAAAAAATACTGATACATTATTTACTTCTCTGCTTTTTCAAGGATTTAAAAATTTGACAGTAATGTCTGATGTAAATATTATACACTGTCCATGGGCATTTAGTAAATCGTTTTTGAAGAGCAATCTGAACTATATTTTTTGATTCATAAATTCTACTTCTAGAATTTTGATTTGAGGACATACTTGGTCAAATACACAAACATATATGCATTGTAGAATTGATAAAGCAATTTATAACCGCAAAGAATTACATACAATCTAATGAGGATTGATTAAATAAATTACTGTATGTTCATGCAGTGAGGTGTTAATTGTATCAGTTCGGAGACTTGGAAAAGTGGCATAAACTGAAGGGGGATTTATTATCTCATGTTACAAACAGTCTTCATATAAGGAAGGTGGCTCCAGTGTAGTTAAACCCATGACTAAATGATATCATCAAGGACCCAGTCTTCTTCAATCTCTGCTATCTTTAGTATGTTAATTAACTCCCCTGATCACAGTCCACAAATAGGTACAGGTGCTGATGGACTATAGTTATACAGTAATTAGCAAAGATTGACATAGCCCCTAACCTCATGTATTTACAGAAAATATACTGTATGTGAAAAAAGTAGTAACACAGTATGCGTTACATGATTACATTTATGAAAAATGTTCATTTAGGTGCAAACATATCATAATACGTAACATTTTCTGAGTATCATGTGATGTTTAACAAATACCTTTATATAGATTATATAAATTAATCCTCAACAACCTTATGAGTTAAACACTATTATTACCCAGTTATATATGTAGATAAAATGGGACTCAGCAATATTAAATCACACATATAGTTACTGGTAGAGTCAGAATTTGAACCTGTGTCTGTCTTACTCTAAAATACACACCCTTTCATTGTAAAATTACTTTTTGAAAAGTGAAATTTAAAAATCTAGGAAGAAATAGACCAAACCTTGAATAATCATCTTAGGAACTGATGGATGAATGCTATTGATGACAAGAGCCAAGAGGAGGAAGGAGGATGACAAAGTGAAGGGTACATTGCTAGACTGGCAGTGGGCAATAGTTGATTGCTTGAAGGTTGTAAAGCAATTTAAATCATGGGAGACAGTAGACAACTAGAGCTTTTAATTAGAGAATTTCAGAGGCTGCATAAAATTTAGTAGTGCTTCAGGACAGAGCCATGTGTAGATTTTACTGACATGAAGAGTCAAGGTCAGCGGATTTAAATAGGACAAGAAAATCATACAATTATTGGTTATTCAAGCACATATCCATGCTATAGCTTGGATAAATACTAGTGAACAAGATGAACTCATACGAGAGGCTGGATCATGCAGGGCCTTGTAGCCGTGTTAGGAAATGTAAGATTTATTTGACTTTTGTTCCAAATGTGATGAGAAACTATCAGTGGATTTTAAGGAGGGCAATGACTTGATATGGCATGTTGTGAAAAGATCACTCTGACTGTTATGTTGGGAATATATCCTGAGTGTGTGAACAAGAGCAGAACTATGGAGATGAATTAGTAAAATAACAAAATAGTCCAGCTAAGAGTTGATAATGGCTTGGACAAAGTTGATAGCAATGGAAATGGGGGTAAATGGTGAACAGACATATTTTAAAGACTGATTAATAGTTCTCGAATTAGAATGAGTTAGATATTAGAATATGAATTAGATATGAGAGGTAAAGAGAAGTGAGGAATTAAGGGTAATTCTTAAGTTTCTGTGTTGGGCAAGCCTATAGATGGTAGAAGAGAGGAAAAGAGATGACAGACTAGGGTGGCTAAAAATTTTTTTTATGAATATTAGTTTTAGTATTGGCTACTTTAAGTCTGAGGAATTTTGGTTGTGTGTAATAGGCAAGTTAGCTGTAACAGTATAAAACAAAGAAAAGTGGGCTGAAGTTCTCTACTTGAGAGTCAGCAAAGTGAAGACAATAACTGACAATATGGGAATGGATACTATTATAGTGGAGAGGATGGATAGCCACAAAAAAGAATTGGTTCTCTGACAGAATTGAGAACACCAATTTCCTGAGAGGCTTGGTGAAGGCAGAAATTATATTACCAACCACATGCTGGCAAATGACTTCTTGCCCGCTAAAGTTCTATGGGTACATTTCAGTTCTTATCATCCTGAACCAATGGCTGCAATGTAATACTTTTGTCCACTTCTTCCTATGAAACTGCACTGTACAGGGTTTCCATTATCTCCTTCTAAGTTTTCTTTCCCTTTACACCCTAAACTTTGTTGTTCCCCAGGGGATACTACAGTAAGACTCCAGGCTGTCAGTAATGACTTCTAGAGCCACATCTTCCCTAGAATCTGGAAGCTGGACTCGATGGATGCAAGGGGAGCAATCTATGCAGGTCTCTTGGGTAAAAGAATTATAGGTAGATGGAAGAGCAAGTACAAAGGCCCCTGAGGTGAGAATGTGCTTGGTGCATTTGAAGAACAAGAAAATAGCTGGAGTAAAATGAAGAAAGGGTCAGCAGTAAGAAAAAAGGTTACGGGAGTGATAGGGTAGAAATGGAATTCATTTTTAAGGGTTCTCCTACAGGTCATTGGAAGGACTTTGTATTTTAAACAGTGAAATGGATAACCATTGGACAATTAAGAGTAGATGCTTGGTTATAACTAATGTTTTGCCAGGCTCCCTCTGGCTGCTGTGTAGGGAACGGAACAGATTAAGGAGGGGAACAGTGAGGGTGGGAAAAGAGAAGCTGCAGGGAGAACAGTTATCACAATAAGTCAGGTAACAAATGATAGTGGCCAACACCAGTGCGTTAGCAGTGAAAATGTTGAAGAAGTGTCAGATTCTGGTTATACTTTTAAGGCAAAATCTAGAGTAATTTCCAGATCAGATGTAGATTGATTTTGTTAGATGAAAGAAAGAAGTCAAGGATGAATGACTCTAAGGTTTTTATTAGGAATATATAGAAAGACAAAGTTACCATTTACTGAAAAGAGGAAGGCTATGGCATAATCAGAGTGGGGAGGAAGACTAGGAGCCTGATTTTTGACATGTTAAATTTGCAACACCTAATAAACATTCAAATGGAGATGTCAGGTAGGCAATTAGTTATAAGGGCCAGTAGTTCATGGAAGAGACAAGCTGGATTTATAAATTCATGACTTATTGGCATATAGAAGGTGTTTAAAACCATGAGGTCACCAAAGAAATTAATATAAATGAAGAAAAGATGGTCAATCCCTGGGGGGCATTTTAAGAAGTGACACAGTATATCAAATGCTGTGACAATGCACATTTTCCTTTCTTCTTTCTTCCCTTCATTCATTCATGGTTATAAAAGTGAATAAACCTATGCCCAGACTCAGAATCAAAGGCTTTGCCTTTTATATCGTCCATTTCATGTGTACTATCCATCTTGTGATTGTGTTCCAATTTGAACCCTCCTACTTCAAATGATACTGACATGAAAAGCACACCATGGTAGGACTGAGGCAATTTATCCTGGAGAAAAAGACTTTCCAGGAAGTCAATAGGTATAATCAACTACCTGGTGAGAGAATTAAGGCCTTTGACTAAAAATTGCAATGATGAAGATTTAGGCTTGACAGCACCAACTTTTCCCATAATGATATATGCTGACCAAGAAGTAGTGAGGTTTCTGTGTCTTTTGATATGATGGTCATATAACTTTCAAAAATCATGTTTTCTTACTGGCTTTGAGCTACTGATGAATCCCACTGTGCAAACTATATATCATATCTTGTTGATAACCTTGATAATGGTTGCTACGCTGAAGTGAAAGATTCTGGAAATAGCTACAACACACACTTGAAATCTCACAATCACATAATCAACCATTTTACTAAATACAGGCATATTTTCATTCACATACAGCTAAATAAAGATTTTTTTTCACATTTCATTACAGTGCACAACAAAGTGAGGAAAAGTATACAATACATTTTATTCTGGAATATAAGACAATCTAATCCAACATGCAGTTGTGTTCTTTGTTACAAGTTAATCTTTTCCTTACCTATGTAGTAAAATAGCTTCTAAAGCTTTAGCCTTGTATTACAGTAACACCTGATTTTTTTCACACTTATGTTCTAAAACCCACTTGCTGGAGTGACAATAGCACTGAATTCTACTAAAATGTTTTTTTAAGTTTCTAGAACTTATTTAAGCAATTAAATTCAGCCACCTCTGCTGGGATCTATGCTGAGTATTTAAAACCTGCTTTTTAAATGTCAGAAATGGGAAAGTGTACATATAATGTATTTCAGTCAAGAAAACTGTAGAATTTTGTTTCTATCCTTTTTTTTAACTAACAAGTATCCAGTCAATTCTCATTTATCCACTGGATAATCTTGCTTTCAGAATCTTCCAAATATAATTAATTATAGTAGTTGACATTTTGTGTTGACCCAACTAACCGACTTTTATTTGCCTCTACAACCAGGAAGCTAACAATTTAAGGACTCCACCCAAGCCAGGTCATGTGAAATGAATATAGAGAAAATGATCAGTTCACTTGTAGTTGATGCTGTGAATTGGTCCATGGTGCTCATCCAAGTTGGGGCACAGGTGGCAGAATGGTCTTTCAGAATTTTCATTGTCTGGCTTCGTTATTCTGGCTGAAGCAAATTTTCAAACTTTCAGATTCAGTCACATTTACACTGAAGTTCAACATCGTATCTCAAAAACAATTTACCATTCTTAGGCTTTCCTACTACAATGGATATGAGAAACCTGACCCTAATCAGAATAGTTTTCTTACTGTGAAAAGTATGGCTTTTGCCTAGCTGAACTGGCTACAATCCCAAAAGTAATTTAAAGCATTGCTTCTCTTCAAGAAGATAATGGAACCTTCAAGTCATTCCAATTTGCTGATGCAGTTAGCTGTCTATTCTCCTGAGAATTAAGAGATGACTCTCTAGGGTAGATAGGAGCCCAGTGCAGGCATATAGCAGACAAGTGATCAAGATCATTGAGGGATGAGTATTTTATACCCATCCCAGGCCCCATTGCTGTATTTGGTTCCTTTCAATAAAATGTCCATTTTATTTCAGTGCTAAGAACACTTACAGTTCACACAATTCTACTGTGTTTTCCAATGTGCAATTAATCATTTGTTTAAAGCCCTCTTGTCAAAAATACCTGAATGGGCTTTTCCTTTGATTCATTCTCAGGTTCCCTCAGGATTATAGCTGAGTTGTAATCAATAAGGAAAAAATATCCTAACCTGGAGAGAACATTTATTTATAGTCATATGTCTTCCAAAGTAAACAAATGAATAATTGTTTATTCATTTGACAGAATAATGATCTAGTAAAAGGAACTCTTTACCAAGAGTTCTTGACCTTGAACAAGTGAGTGTCCTTGCATTAAGTTTACTATTCTGTAAAATGTGGTGGGGGGGAACCTCACAGGCCTGCTGCAATGACCAAATAAGTAGGGTGACTGTAACATGTTTGTAAGGGTTAACAGTGCCTCCTGTTGAGCAAGTGGTCCACACAGGTTTGATTTGGTTTACCTAGGGCTCTTTTCAGAGGCAATTCCTGTGTTGCTCATTAGGAGCCTGAAGAAGTAGGCAGGCTGCTAACTTTGAGTTTACAATTGCCAAAACAGTGAAACTCCAGGTATGGTCAGGTGTTTGGGTTTCAATGATTCCCTGTGCTATTTATGTGGTAACTTGCATGGGACAATTGATTTGACACATGGTAACTCTGCCACAAGGGTATGCATTTTCTCAAATGTCCTAATAATAGTGTATAAGTTACCTCCGTTTTCCTATTCACATCTTTTTACTGGAACACCAAGCCTTGAAAGGGCCTTACCAAATTGCTGGTCCATGCCCCTTATTTTACAGGTGAGCTGTTAGAAGCAAATCAGTAATTTTAAATCAAACCTAACACACACATTTGGCATAAGATGCTCACATTGAATAAGAAGATCTCATACTCTTTGTTAGTTATGTTAATTGTTCCCAATATGCTATTTTCCCTTTACATATTTATGGTTATGACTTATGAACAAGCTGAAATACCAAGGAACAATTGTCCTGTCTGTAGGTATGTTTTCCTGGAACCTAGCTTCCCAAACCCCAGGCCCTCAACATGTCCACAAAGGGCACATGGAACAGCCACTGCCAAACATGTGCCACAAAACAGTGTATGGCCCAGCCCGTGTTCAGCAATTCAGTCCCTCGGTCAAAGCACCCAGGCTTCCCCATCCACCCACACATAAACCTGTAAAAGCCCCCCACCCGCAAAGGAGGCTCGCTTGGTATCCAAAGGTTGAGTTCTCTTCAGTCACATAAGGGTTCTATTTGTTTTGATCACTTTTAAGTTCATGTGGGAGAACATGTTTTGGAAATAAACGGACTGACTAGCACAAACATCTCCTCTCTGATTTGACAACCTCTTCTGAAGAGTGAACCACATTTGGTACAAATCCACTCTTCACCCCTTCCCAACCCTCCTGGATTGTAATCTCCCCCCTTTTAACCAGCTCATATATGTCTCTGGTCAGGTCTGTGAAGGCTTTCTCCACATTAATGGCATCTCGGGCTGACGTCTCAATGTACTTCATGCCGTATGCAGCAGCCAGTTTCTCGGCCTCGTGGCGAGTCACTTGCCTCTGTGTATCCAGGTCACACTTGTGACCCACCAGAACAAATACAATTTGGTAGGGCTGAACGTGTACTTTGGTCTCTTCTAACCACTCATGGACATTCTGGAAGGACCTGCGGTTGGTAATGTCAAATAAGAGAAGACCACCTACTGAGTTCCTGTAGTAGGCGCGAGTGATGGATCTAAAACACAAGAAAGAAGTAAAGAATAAAGGTTGTGCCCAAACTCCTTCACTCCAATGAACTCAGTGTATCCTAGTGTTCCTAGTTAAAGACATAGTCCTTTAGTAAGAGTCACTTTCTTTTTTTTTAAATAAGAGTACAAATGCCATTCTTTAATATATGTGAGTTTTCAATTGGGGGAAATTTTGAGATGGCATTTTCTAGAAATCAACACTCATGGAATGTCAGGCATTTTCCTTTGATTAAACATTGGAAAATGACCTTGGGGGATGACTGGTCGAGTTCTATTTCCTGCCTTCCAGTGGAATCACAACTATTTCTCCTATTCCCAGATCTTAATAACTGACAAAGACTTCCTCTTCTACACAATAAAATCCCTAAGTCACAATAAAAGTCTTAAGTTTTTGTGAGGCAAAATGAGAGTGCTAAAGTGTTCTGTTCATGGAGAGTTCATCACAAATGCTAGTAATTGACATAGAATTTAAGAATAAAAATGAATTTATGAGAGTTAAATTATAACTATAGCTATCTTGTGTTATATTCCATTTTCTATTTATGTCTCTTTCTGTCTTTCCATTATTCCAGCAATATTGGAATAATTATGGAATAATTATTATTATTATCATCATCTAACAGGGTCCTCAATCTCTTCTGTGAGGACAAACATAATTTTGTTTTTTATTCTCCAGGCCATGTGGGAATGGGAAAAAAGGAAATGGTGAAGGGTTCAGGAACAAAATGTCTCTCTGCACTACTTGTTGACAAATTTCAGAGACTGAGTCAGGACTAGCTGAGAAAAACGATCTAGCCAAGTCTTCCCCTTAAAATGACAGTTTATTGAAATCGTTATAATTAGAGTTTTAATTACAATATAAATAGAGTATCTAAACCTTATGATACATTTGCTGTACTTCTGGTTTTTTTTTTTAGTTTTTTTTTTTTTTTTTTTTTTTTTTTTTTTTTTTTTTTTTTTTTTTTTTTTTTTTTTTTTTTTTTTTTTTTTTTTTTTTTGGTTTTTTGAGACAGGGTCTCACTATGTAGCCCAGTCTGGCCTTGAACTCACTATCTAGCCCAGGGTGGCCTTGAACTCATGGCGATCCTTGTGCCTTAGCCTCCTGAGTGCTGGAATTACAGATGTGAGCCACCATGCCTGGTTTCACAGTACTTCTTAAAAAAGAAGAAATCTCATTCACATATTTTAACTTCTTCACTTAATGAGCCTCATTATAAAATATATTATGGTCCTTTGCTTCCAGTGCATGAGTTTATTAGAGAGTGTACAACTACTGGCCTCTACAAGTACTTGCTTTAGATGACTGTGATTGTTGATGTATACCTATTTTTTGGTTTTATGTTTTTGGATGAAGAAGATAAGCAATGAAGACTCAATAGCTTAAAGTTTAGGGAAAATGCCCCATGTTAACAGAATAAAAATTGCCCAGGGAATTACAGTCCAATCTAGATTATGATAAGAGCAAACATTACAAATGAGTTCAAGTCTCCAGAAGTAGGCAAATTAGCCCCAGAGAATGAAAACATTTCTAATTCCCTTGGGAACAAAGATTCTTGAATAATGGTATGTATACTAGAAAATGAGACATAAACAAAAGTTCTGATTTGTTAAAACTTGATTCAAGAAATCAATAAGTAAGCTGTAGAAGCATGTCAAAACTCTAGAAATGTGTTATTATATGAGTGGCTTGTGAATAGTTGTAACAATGCAATTTCAAAGCTCTTTCTAAGGACAACATAAAACTATACAAAACTTAATATCTTCCCTAAATTGAAAAAAAAGGGCAGAGATAAATGACAAACTGAGGAAATATCTTACAGCGTACATGACAGGAAAGGGCTAATTATCTGTAAAGAAGTCTTACAAATCAATATTGCCCAGTAAATTAGGAGCAGTGAATATGAACAGACTGTTCATATGGAAATTTCAACAAACACATACAAGATACCTTTCTTCACCACGAGAAATGCAATCACACATTCAAAGTGAATCTGTACAAGGATATTTGCCAGTGTTTGTAGAAGCGGGAAGTTAGAGATAAGTTTGTAATGATCTCTTCTCTTTACTTCTCTTAACTTACCTAACCAATACCTTCTGTGCTCAGTTAGTGTTCAATAGATAAATAAATAAAAGATCATAAATGTGGACTATTGAATTGTTTGGATCTGATGCCTGCTGTGCTACTTGACTTTAGTTCAGATTGTTCTCCGCAAAGTTTTCTGTGTACACTCTGTTTTCTCTCCCTTCTGTCTTTATACATGCTGTTTCCTATGCCTTGCCATTTCCTGTCTTTACTTGGGCCTCATCTTCTACTTCCTTCATCTGTATCCACACATATGATTACAATATATTCTACAAAAGAAAAGCAAAGGGTTGTGAGAGAAAATCAACTATATTCATTGATTATTCATTATGTGCCAAGTGTTACAGTAGGGAGTAGTATACCAATAAAAACAAGACACTCTTTTGTGTAATTGCTGATCATTTTCCCCCAGTATGCTACTACAGAAGTTACAAGAGGGAAGGGGCCCTGTTTTGATTACATGGCAGTCTCTGTGTGAGTCTCCTCACACTTTACAAGAAGCAAGTCTGGAGTTTTGTGCATATGCATAGTAGATGATTAGTGAATGGATTGTGACTGCAAGAAAGAACCAATCAATTAATCAATTAGCATACATGCACACATACACACAGAAAGACAGACACATACATATACACAGAGATACAGAAATAAAACAATATACACGTGACTTATCTATAGTATCTGTAGGTGTCAGATATGTTAGGACGACCTAGGTACATTTTTGAAAGTATGGAACATAAGGCCTGAGATTGATGAATTCTAGTGATCAATTCAAGTTAGTTTATTAGCTATCAGGGGCAGGTTGAGGGAGTTGTGCAAGCAAGATGTGTTATTGACCAACCTTTCCTGCCAGGGCTCTTCTGCACTGAACTCCCAGCCAGCCCAAGGTGGGCTTGAGCAGAACCCCTCCACACCCAGGTACCGAGACTAGAGCCAGAATGTCCTCTCTCCCCCGAGGCTATGCAAGCTCCGAAGACCCTCCCACTAATCGCGGGCCCGGGCTGCGCTCCCACCTGAACCTCTCTTGGCCTGCAGTATCCCAGATCTGAAGCTTGATGCGTTTTCCTGGCTCGATCTCCACCAAGCGGGAGAAAAAATCCACCCCCACGGTGGGGTCCGAAACCTGGGCAAAGCGGCCTTCGGTGAAGCGGCGGATCAGGCAAGACTTGCCCACCGTGGAGTCCCCAATGACAATGAGCCGGAACTGGTAGAGCCAGATGGCTTCCATGGCCGCGGCTTGGCAGGTCTCCTAGGCCCGGGACGGGGGCGGCGGGACCGGGTGCCCCGCCAAAGCCTCGGACAGCGGGGTTTGGTTCCAATTTAGTTCGGCCGGGAGCGCATCGCTGGCCCGGGAGCCCAAAGCAAGGTAGGCCCAGGCTCGCAGAGAACGGAGGGATAGATGCTGCGCTCTCAAAGGTGATGAAATGGCAGCAGCATCAGCACCACGCACTCTGACTCATCACGACAACCGGGTTACTGTAATTACCCCCGTAGACGCAACGCTTGGGCCGCCGCACTGTTTGGAAAAGGAGCGCACACAGAAATGGACGGACGAACAGCGCAGTCCTCTCCCTTCTAATTAGTAGACTCTCTTTTTAATTTAAAATGTACTTGTTGTTCAAAGTAAAGATGTAATTTCTTTTCATTGAAATGAGCAAAACAATAAAAATGTAAACAAAAGTCCATAATTATGTATTTGTCCAGTGCTTCCATAACCACATAAACATGTTTGTTTTTTACAAAATGTTAGATCAAACTGTACCCTTACTCTGAAACTTGCCTTTTACGATTAGAAAACCATCATAGATAACTATTTCCAACCTGTTTTTCTTTTGTCATGCTTCAAAAAAATTATTTTAAATACAAATACTAACACTATTTCTACAAGCTAGCGTCTTAAAAGAAAAGCATCAAAGTCAAACAGGAGTATTTTAAATTTAGTGTACATGAGCATCATACTTTCTAAAAAAATTTAGCAATTTAAATTCTAGTCAACAGTGCAAGAAAAGACCATTTCTCTGCAGTATTTCATGCACCCTGTGTTTTATCATTTTTTAATTCTTGCCAATCTGATGTAGTTTAAAAAGTTATTCCTTGATTTCACATAATGCTGAGGTCAACACCATATCTTCTGCATTGACCATTTGCATTTCCTCTTCTGGGAATTGCCTCTTTCTATCCTTTGTACAGTATTTTTAATGTTTAATCCTTTATTAGTGTCTTAACTATTTGTAAAACAGATTTATAGCTCCATAAGTTCATGTACTACACAATTTATCGACTTAAACTGAATAACTCAGTGGTTTTTAGTATAGTCACAGATACATGCAACAAACACCTCAGTTAATTTTAGAGCATTTTTTGTCACCTCAGAAGGAAACCCAAGGAACTACAAAGGAGCAGCCTGTAACAAGAGAGAAACCAGGACACTGGTATCATGGTGAGGAAGCCCGTTGTTTACTACTTTATTTCACAGGGTATGAATGGAGCCCATCCAGTGGTTGTTGGCCTCAGCTGTCTTCATGTATTAGAAGATTTAATTTTGAGAAAGAGAGCAATACTCTACAAATTAATCTACAAATTCAATGCAGTCCCTATCAATCCAGCTGCCTTATTCACATGCTCATCTTAAAATTTGTATAGAATTTCGAATGGGATCAAAATAACCAAAATAATCTTGGAAAAGGAAGAACACAGTAGGAGGACTTACCTTCAATTTCAAAATTTACTACAATCTACAATAGTCAAGATACTATTGTTCTGGCATAAAAGTAGACATATAAACCAATGGAACAAAATTGAGAGTCTAGAAATAAACCCATATATGTATGGATCAATTATTTTTCACAAGAGTGTGAAAATAACTCAATGGAGAAAGAATATTCTCTCTAAGAAAGGATGCTGGGGCGATTGGATATCCACATGAAAGGATAAAGTTGGACTTTTGTCTCACAATATATATAAAAACTGAGTCAAAATGGATCATTGACCTCAATGTGAACTAACTTTATGCTACTACTTTTTGTGCCTTACTGAGGCAAGACTCTTTAATTCTACTGTATTTGTTTTATATTTATTTTGTTCTGGGGCTCAAACCCAGGGACTCTTGCATGTTAGGCAAGCTCTCTACCTTGGAACTGTATCCCTAGACCTAATTCCACTTTATTTTCACATTATGCTTAGTGCACATTAATTGTACAATATAATGAGTTTTGTTTTAGCATGTATACATATATCATACTTTAGTCATATCACACTCCTTACCCTCTCTTACTGTAGCAGTTAGAGTGGAGTGTCAACTTGATTTACTTAGGGATCTCCCTGGGGGATTGTTGATATACACTTCTGGGCATGTCTGGATGGGTTATGAGGATTGGGTTTGGGTCTACATTTAGTCCCCAGTCCTTTCTTCTCTGGCACTGTTACTCTGCTAAGCATCTTTGCTCCAATAGAGCAATTAGTCTACCACCCTTAAACTCAGTCTTTCTCAAAGTCTCAGGATATGGGAAAAATGTACACAAATTTTTTGCTAGAGTGAAACACACATGATCTCTACTCCAGTTATCAATAGAATTCTTGTTCCCACCTGAAACCTTCTGAGCCCGGCCTTTGTTGTCAACATTCCTATCAGCATTCTGCTCTTCTGAGGTTCATTGAGAAATGTCTATCAAGCTTTGCTCACAGCATTCTTGAGAGTCTCTAGCCCACATCTCCATACCCAGCCAAGTTTTTCCTGCAAACTACTTACAAGTCTTCTAAACCATGTGGTCAAATACAGTCACAGTAACAACTCCATTTCTCTGGTACCATTTTCTGTATTATTCAGCTTTTGCATTGCAGAGACACAATACCCAACACTCACAACTTAGAGGGGAAGATATTTAATTTAGTTCATGGTTTCAGGGAATTCAGTACATGGCTATTTGACTCCAAGGAAGAAGCACCATAGTGGAAGGTTGTGGCAGAGCCAATATTCTTTAGTTCATATCAGCCACGAAGCAGAGAACAGTGACAGAGCAGAACTGGAGAGAGACCAGACATGGACACCAGGGCCATTTCCATGACCCACCCAAATACACCCGGAAGTGTGCTTTACTAGCTCCTTGGGCAGATCTGAGGATGAGAACATGAACTGAATGCATGAAAACATGAAGCTGTTTGGCTTCAAATTGTTTACAAAGTGTTTATAAACACTTTATTCTCTTCCTTACAAGGAAGACCTGTTTCAAGGAAAAAAGAAATGCCAACCAGAACACATAATAACAGGCAACTGCTAATACTCAGGCCCAGTTTAAAAACAAGAATGAAAGAAAGTGGATTCACTGTTTTGAGGGAGTAAAAGCAATTGCCTTTTGTGAGATCTTTAGTGATTAGAACCTTATTCTGACAAAGAAAAGTTCAAGACAACACCCAAATTTGGGGTGTTGCATGTATACTATAGGCTGCTTTTAGATAGATGTATAGTGGGAAACAGGGTCAAAAGGAAGAACAAGAATATTTGGAAATGTTAAATTTTGGATCAGAAGGAACCACATGTAAAGTTGGGACCAAAGCATGTGTGGTTGCTAGAGATTAGTGCCATTAAAAAGAAACCAAATACTTTGTACAGGGACATGAAGACTCCACGAGGGCATCTCAGGAATCAGCAAGCTCCCACCAATTGAGGCTAAAGGGTACAGAAGTATAATGTTTTCATTTAAGAAGGGAGCTCCTGTGACCTATGCTCAAGAATGGTCACCTAGGGAATTGGAAACCCAGGATTCATTTTACTGTGCTCTGACATCCAGGGACTCAGAGGTTGTTACTGTGAGGGCCCAAGGGGGCCTGGTTACTGCTTTTGCTGATTACAGATCTTGGCAGCTTTGTATAAAGGTTTTGGTATTAGTTCAAAATTAGATATCCAGATCCAGCAAAAGCTGGACACTCCCAGGAAGGAATGAAGGTGTTGTTTGGAGGCAGGAGGTCTAAGGTCACAGGTAGCCTGGAGCCAGTCCCTAGACAGTTGTCATACCATAAGTGTAAGAATGTATCCCAAATATTGAACTTTCTAGAAGGATATCTGAACCTTTTCTTTGAAGAATTCATATCCTTTCTTAGAAAGTTGAGGGAATTGTGTAATATTGTGGTTGGAAAACTGAGTTGGGTTGAAAATTAGAATATCATCTATATACTGTAGAATGGTTCACTGGTTAAACTCTAGGTTCCTTAAGTATTTCTCTAGTGCTCACACAAAAGGTGAGGACTATCTTTAAACCTCTGAGGGAGAATTATCCAAATATAGTCCTGTTTTCCTCTTAAAATGGGATTTTCCTATTCAAAGGCAAGTAGAACCCAGGAATCTGAATGGACAGGAATAGAAAAGAAAGCATCTTTGAGATCAAAGACTGAGCAAAGTGACACATCAGAGCAGGAGAAAAGATTCTCTGCCTAGGTCCCCTCTCAACATCCACTATGGCTATGGATCTAGAGGAGGGTTTTCCAGAAAAGGAAATCAAAACCAAACGAACTGCCCTTGTATTGATAAGTAATCAAATTAGTTCACCCATGATGTCTAAGATTATCCAGGGTTCCTCACAGGAAATGGTTATATCTGTGGACAGGGACATAGTAGGTACCCTTGGGCTGCCTCAATATTCAAGTGGGAAGCAAGGGTTTGGGATAGCCTCGCTCCACTCAGGGAGTGAGGACAGTGAAACCTCCAGTTCCGTGAGTGAAGCACATTGACCACCTTGCATTTGGAGCAGGGCCTAGGCAGTGGTCTGGTGCTTCTTGCACTTAAAACAGGAACTATTTCTTCAATTATCTTTGGGTTTTCCCCTAGACAACTTGGATGAGTTTAAAGCATGGCTAATTGCAACAGCTGTAATTCTAGATTTTCTCTTTTGATCCTTCCCTAGACCACTTTTCAACACAGAAAAGGCCATGTTCAGCAATTGGGTCATAGGTACCTGAAGTCCTATCTGAAGTTTCTGTAATTAATGTGATTGACAAATGAAACGATGTTCCACCAGTGCCTCTGTCTCTCTCTGTCTCTCTCTCTCTCACTCTCTCTCTGGAAGATGGATCTATGTTTGTGTATTTGCAAAAGTCTTCTACTAAACATCTATGAAAGACAGCTGCATATTCCTCTTTGCTCTGTATGAATCTACTCATCATAAATAACAGATTTCTTTTTTTACTTAAGTCCTACCTTTTTATTATTTATTTTATTTTTTTCCAAATCCATTTTATTCAAAGATAAAAAGAAAGAAAAAAGAAGAAGAAAAAAACTACAACAAAATTTCAAAACACATCAACCAGGGGGCAACAATGGTACATACATTGTGCATTGTCATCCCCAAATCATTCACCCAGAGCACAAGACATCTGCATTCAATTGTCTGAATAATACCAGCACAAATCTTTCTCTTCAGTGAACTCAGAGAAATCAGTGGTATAACTATCTTAACTATTTTTTATACACATATACATACACATATAGATATGTTTTTTTCTTTCAGCTTGTCACACTAATGAAACAATATGATGTTTACATATGTGTGTCTTATTTATCTCACTAATGAGTGTGTTCTCAAGTTGCATCCATTTACCTATAAAAGTGTCCAGTTTATCCTTCGTTATGGCTGAGTTAGTACTCCATTGTATAAAAATACCACATCTTTTTTATCCATTCCTCAGTTGATGGGCATTTAGGTTGTTTCCAAGATCTGGCTATTATAAACTGTGTTGCTATAAACATGGGTGAACATATATCACTGTGGTGTGATGCTTTTAATTCATTTGGGAAGATAACCAGAAGGATAGCTGGGTTGAATGGGACCTCCAATCCTAGTTTTTTGAGGAATCTCCATACTGATTTCCAGAGTGGTTGCACCAGTCTGCATTCCTACCAACAGTGGAAAAGGGTTCTTTTTTCCCCACAGCCCCCCCAGCATTTGTTATTGCTTGACTTCTTGGGTAATAGCCATTGTTTTTGGGGTGAGGTGGAATCTGTGTTGTTTTAATTTGCATCTCTCAAATGACCAGTGATGTCGAACATTTTTTTCACATATTTATTTGCTGTTTGTTTCTCTTCATCTTAGAAGTGTGCATTCATCTCAGATGCCTGTTTTTGGGTTGGGTCTTTAAATCTGGGAGGACTGATTTTTTTTGAGTTCTTTATATGTTCTCGATAGTAATTCTTTGTCTGCGGAACAGCTGGCAAACACTTTCTCTCACGTTGTGGGTTGTCTCTTTACTCTGCTGGTGGTTTCTCTTGCTGTGCAAAAGCTTTTCAGTAGGGTGAGATCCCAGTTATTTATTCTTTGTGATAGTTCCTGTGCAATCTGGGTTTTGTTCATAAAGTGTTCGCCTACACCAATGTCTTCAAGAGTTTTACGTACTCTATTTTCTAGAAGATTTAATGTTTCTGTTTTAATATTAAGGTCTTTGATCCATTCTGATTTTAGCTTAGTACATGGTGAAATGTATGGGTCCAGTTTTAATCTTTGGCATGTGTAGAGCCAGTTTTTCCAGCACTATTTATTATGGAGGCTATCTTTCTTCCAGTGAATGTGTTTGGCACCTTTGTCAAAGATAAGGTGGCTTAGTGTGTCTGCAGTTGTTTCTGCATCTTCTGATCTGTTCCACTGATCTTTGAGTCTGTTTTTTTTCCCCAGTACCACGCTGTTTTTATCACAGTAGCTTTATATAATTTGAAGTCAGAAATTGTGATGCCCCCTGTCTCGTCTTTGTTGCTCAGGATTGTCTTTGCTATTCTAGGTCTCTTCTGGTTCCAAATAAATTTTAGCATTTTAACAGATTTCTTGATGTACCTTTTCATTCCCATAGTAAGAGCAGCTATCATACCAAACATCATTTTTAGTTCCTGGGTCGTATTATAGTCCTCAGTATTATAGTCCCTGTTTGGTTCTGTTGAAGGGAGAATAGCCTCTTCGTGGTGGTTTCCTTCCCTTTTTAAAGCATATTGTTCTTTTATATAGTTCTTATCCTCTTGCAGGATTCTTTGGCTTTCATCTGGGGTACAGAAGTGCCAGGATGAATTGGACATCTCGCTATGATAAATTAAACGTGAGGTTCAAAGTTTGAAACTCATCTGCAGACTTACTAGGTTCTTCTGAAAGTCAGTCAGCCATTCTTTGCACTGCTTGATAACTGCAACAGAAAAAGGTATTCACACTTGAGTAGTGCCCTCTGCTCCTGGGACCTCTCTTTGGGGCAAGACAAGTTGTGAGTTAAGAGTAAGAAGCCTCACCCTGAGTATGTCCTCAGGGCTTAATGTCTGTGTGCACCCAATGGGACTTGAGGCTATCTGAGAAGCATGATGAGGAGGCCAAAGAATGTTGGCTTCCTCTGGAGTACTAGACTCTAGTGGAGCTTCTGAGTCACTTGAAGGGGGTGGAACTGATTTACTGGCCTGATAATTATAAGTAAGAGGTCAAGGAGACTTCCCAGTGTGGTTGTCTTCATTAAACAGATGACAGAGACCCATATCCTCCTGAGAGACAGGTGGGGAATCCCAGGACAGGATCATCAAATATATCTCTCCCTTCCTGGGTCACTCTAAATACTATAGTTTTGGGGCTTATCCTGAGATAAAGGGTCGCAAAAACCTGAATAGTAGAAATCTTAATCCATCTGTTATGGATTAAAAACTGGTGGTTAACTTAACACCAGCTGAATTACATCAGCATATTGTTGAGTACAGATGGCCCACCTGAGGAAAGTTAGCAGTATAAATAGAGACGTGGTGAAGAAGAACGAGGTGTTGTGGGTTCTTTCAAGAGTTGCTGTTTTGAGCCAAAGGTTCTCCTGGAGGTGCTTGTCATGTTGGCTTCCTCAATATGGATTCGGTCATTATCATCGGAGGAGCTCGGGACCTCATCAATGAGAGTGGGTGTGGTTCATCTTGGGGGAGCTCTGCTCCTCACATTGTACATTACTTCCTGGCTCTGGAGGGGAAGATGTGTGCTGGAGAAGCTTGTCATGCTGGGCTTCCTGACCTGTACTCGACTGTTCTCATCGTTGGCGGAGCTCAGGACCTTGTTGCCGCTGAGGATGGCTGTGGTACTCTTCAGGGCAGCCCCGCTCCTTATTTTGAGCGTGACTTCTTGGCTCCCATGTAGAACCCACAACCCACTGCACAGCTCCTTCACCCCGCTGGCACAGACTTTCAAGTTCCACCACTGACCTTTGGCCTTCCAGGCACAGAACCATAAAAGAGACTGGCATGAGTCCTTATTGTGGGCTCTTAGATTTCCAGTTGGATCTGTGGGAGGCATTGTCATGTGTTTTGGGTCTTTAGCTGGACTCTTGCAGGACATTGCTGTGGGATCCAGGCCATTGCCTGAATATCCTGGGTCTTTAGTGTTGTGGACAGATTTTCCTACACTTTCTTGTGTTTAACTTGGGTGACCATCATAAAACAGTCTTACAAATTCTGTGTCCCGTATGCAGTTGTTCTCTCTGTAACCCCTAACTACAACACCATCTTCTATGTTTTAATGTAAAACAATTTAAATGAAAGCTAGTATAATAATTTAAACTGCCTCCTGCACCCAGCTCTCATAATTTCCTGTTTATACTGAACCCAAACTGTCTTTCAATAGTAAACAGGCTCTTCTTTTTTGAAATTCCTAGGGTCAAATCTTTCTGGTTGGTCAGAGATATGGCCTACTGATGAGGTCAGTGGAATCTGCAGGGCAATATTTATGAGGTTTCTCATGGATTATGTTTGGGACCTATATAGAGAAGGACAACTAGGTCTTGGGTCCTTAAAATGGTATCCCATGCAGAAGGAGGAAACCTAATTTGAGACCACAAAGCATCCCTTGTGAGAATCAAGTACTCACTAGACACATGTCTCTGTCTGAAGCTAGAATGACACTAACATATTTCATAGAAGTATAGAAGAAAGCCCTACTGAGGGTTTTTTTGTCTCCACATTGGGGCCCACTAGCTCATTAGGGAGGGAGAGTTTAGCCACTTGATGGCTCTGTCAACCCCTTTAAGATCAGAGTGGAGACCCCCAGCTATGTCGAGCCACTTGATGGCTCTACTTAAGCAGAGTGGAACCACTTGAGGAACAACACCTTACATTTACCTTCAAAGTAAAAACCATGGAACTTTGTTTAAGGCAGTACAGATGAAAACCTCTTATTTTTTTAAACCTTGAAAAGTTTTAATAACAAATACGGCTTCATTTTTGTATACTCATAGTGACTTAAGCTTTACTGGCTGTTTTTTTGTTCTGCTCAGGCCACCAGGCATATGTCTAAATTACCTGAATTTTTTTAGAAGAAACAGAATGAATCTAGCCCAATTCAAAAGAAAATAGGAAGGAAGCCTGCATGTTCCTTGTAATTGGAGCCTTAGCTCCTATCCACATGGATAGTATTTTTTCCATGAGGCCAGTTGAAAAAAATGGTAAATAAACAGTTGTGGCTGAGCAAAAATGGCAGCCAGTCATTTAACAAGACAACAAAGTGGCCAGTCATGTGATGAGAAAAAATGGTGACCGTGACTAAGATAGTACCCTGAGAAAGAAATGGCCATCTAGGGGAAAGTATGGGTGCCACTTTGAGCTCAAAAGGAGTAAACTGGAGTAGGCAGAGACCAAGTTGATTTCCTAAGAGTAGCAAAATATCACAGAAAACAGAAATGCAAGGACAAAAAGGAATACTAAGAGAATATCTAGCTACTTAACCAGTACCTGAAGAGTGACCACAAATGGGAAAAAGAAAAGGGGAAATAAACTTGGGGCAAGCTAATAAGCCTCCTACAGTTTAAAAGAAAACACAGAGGTTTTGCGTTTCCCTTTCCCCTCCCACATAGTGGGAAAAGCAGGAAACAGTTCCTGGTATCATGAGAAATCTCTCCTGAGTTCCTAGCCTAGGGGAGAAAAACAGGAAAAGGAAAAACCTTCATGGCAGTTCAGAGACAAATAAACAAAAAAAGCCCATAAAGGCCTTACCTGCTGCTCCTGGCTGGCTAAGCCAAATTACGTTACTGAATTTTGGGGTGCTGGAGTCTCCTTCTGGAAGTGGTTTCTAAGTTCTTTCTGTCTTGAGCTAAGAATTGGTAAAGCTAAGCACAAGTGCTAGCAAAGTTTTACCCATAAACCCAAAGGGGATGTGGACCTCCTTGATTCAGATGACAAAGAAAACAGCAAGGTGAGTACATATTTGACTAGCTGAAATGGTACAAAATGGTCACACAACTAAATGAAACAAGGTAGTTAGAACTAGGTCTGAAAATACAGTGAGGACCTTGGCAGGGGTTAAACATATTGTAGGAAATGCCAGCACTGCCATTCAATGTTGGAAATTTTTGTAACAGACAAAATGCTACAAAATGTTGTGAAATATATAAATGCTGAAATACAAGTAAAATGTTCTGTATGCACCAATAGCCATACTCAAAAATATATTTATTATGGGACCTCACTAGCTGATCTGAAAGCATTCATAGGCCTGCTGTACTTAGCAGGGCTTTCTCATGGTTATCACAGGAATGTAAAAGACTTTTGGAAAACCAGTAGGTGTGGCCTTGAGGTTTGTAGAATAACAGTGACACAGAGATATGTTTTCCTTCAAAATTGGTTGAGAGTTGATGACAAAACTACCCACAAGGAAAAAAAAAAAGAACCGATAATCTGGCTGCCATCCACTCATTGTTTGAGAGATTTGTAGATAATTGTCAAGCAGTTTACATGCCATCTGTATGTGTAACTATTGATGAACATCTTGCAGCATTTAATGGTTGCTGTACCTTTACACAGAATATGCCAGAAAAACTTTAAAATACAGCATAAATATTTATGCCCTTGTTGGGTGTGGTAATGCATGCCTGTAATCACAGCTCTCAGGAAGCTGAGGCAGGAGGATTTCCACAAGTTTGAGGCCAGCCTGGGCTACATAGTGAGACCTTGCCTCAAAAAAATTATTCCCTTGTAGTTGTGAAGACATATTATGCTTTCGATTTAGAAATTTATCTTGGAACTCAGCCCCCAGGTCCTTATTCATATAGTAATAAACTAAATGATGTTATGAACAGACTTTTTGCTCCCATCTCCCAAACTAATCAGAACATGACATTCGACAATTGGTTTATGAGTTTCCAATAACAGAGCACAAGTTAACCAGTGTAGGAACTGTATGCAGGAGCAAAGCAGAAACTCCAAATGAAACATTGTAATTTCAAAGCAAAGAATTGTATAGTTCAATCTTTGAATTTCAGAAAAATATAACATTGGCCTTGTATATGCAAAGAAAAACAAACTGGTACTTCTGATGTCAACATTTCACCATGATGGAAATATTAATAGGGAAACCTTGACAAAATGGAAGCCTGAGATGGAAACTTTCTACAACAAAACCAAAAGCAGAGTAGATGTTGATGAGTTGTGTGGCAACGATGATGTCACTCAAAACACAAAGCATTGGCCAATGGTTGTGTTTTACTTGATCCTAAACATGTGTGGTATAAATAGTTTAATAGTTTACAAAGAAAATAACAAATGCAAAATACCACAGAGAAATTTACTTAGAGGATTGGGACCGGAACTCATAAGAGATCTTTTACAGCAGAAGAAAAACCAAATAGTTCTGCCCAGAGAACTACATGCAAAAAATTGTGGAGCACAGTGGTGAGCTGACAGGTGAACAATAGGCACAACATCACAAAGACCTACTATGAGAACAGGAAAACCAAAATATTGTCTGCTGTGCCCTATAAGAAAGGACAGGAAAACAAAACATACATGCTATCAGTGTAAATGATATTTGTGCATGGAACATGCAGTTTTCATGTGTGAAGACAGCTTTGGGCGTGGCAGTTGAATAAAAGATTATTTCTGTGGTAGACTTTTGTTTGTATTTACATTGTAGTTCACCTAGGTCTTTATTTCTGATGTTATCTTTTAGGTTTTGCAAGCAAGTAAACAGCTGATGTGAAAATGTTGATACCTTATTTTTCTTGCTAAGTGCACACTGTACAACATAGTAGGAAGCTCTTGACAAAAGAGGAAGGCAAGAGTAGTGACAAGAATGGCCTGCCATACAGGAAAAGAAGTAAGCACATACGCTATCAGTGTAAGTGAGATGTGTGCATGGAATATGCAGTTTTCGTGTGTGAAGACTACCTTGGGTGTGACCGTTGAAGCAAAGAGTAATTTTGTTGTCGAGTTCTATTAGTATTTTCACTGCAGTTCATATAGGAATTTATTTCTGATGTCATCTTTTAGGTTTTGTAAATAAGTACACAGCAGATGTGAAAATGTTGATGTTTATTCTACATGTACAATATGTATTAAGAAATTGATACTTCTTTGATATTTTATGTTCCTATTAACTACACATTATATAATAACCTCCTGAAAGTACAGCAAGACCAGTGAGATATTAGTATGTCCTACAAAAAAGTCAAGAAAGCAAAACACACATGTCTTAGTTATTTTTCTCTCATTGCTCAGACAAAATACCTGATGCCCAAAATTAGGGAAGGAAAGATTTATTTTTTACAGTTCTTGGGGGTTTCAGTCCATACTCAGTTGGCTCTGAGGCAGCATGGCACGGAGGGGCAGCCATTCATGGCAGCAGCAAAACAGCAAGGTGAACTGGCAACACAGAGAAGACATGCCTTCTTCCCCACCCTTACACTGTATGTCGGCTCCACCCCTGGGTGGGTGCAGCACTCACACCACCGATTCCAGCACCAGACAACAAAACAATCAGGAGTGCCAGACTCAGTCATGTGCATGATTACATGAGACTTTGCAGGGCCACAGGAACATAAACCATAACAACATGTGATGTAAGTGTAAGCAATACATGTGTATGGAATGTGATGTTGTGTGAAGACTGATGTAGGTGTGTTAAAGTTAGAAAAAAGAAATAGGCTCTGTGGAGTGAATTGGGGCCAAGTAAAAGTAGGAAAAGAAGTACACCCTACAGTGTGAGAGTGGAGAACAATGCAAGAGAGAACACAATGGCCTAGATAAGTTTCTTGACTGAAACAGACTGTGGGATTCTGTTTTTTTTTTTTATACAGTCTGCCTATCTGTGTCTTTTTATTAGAGACTTGTGGTCATTAACCTCGAGAGTTATTACTGAAAGGTGTTGATTGATTCTTATCATTGCACTCTTTTTCTGGTGATAAGTACCTTGTTTTTCCCCCCTTTTTTTATCTATTCACCTTGCTTGATGTATTCATTCCATCTGAAATTTTTACTTTATTGGCTCTGTCAAATCTGTCTAGGTTATTCTTGAGTGTCTTTTGGAGTGCTGATTTGGTGTTCTTAAGTCTTTTGAGTTGTTGTTTTTCATGAACTTTTCTTATTTCTCCATTTTGAGAGTTTTGTCAGATATGTTAGTCTGAGTTGGAAGTTGTTTGCTTTTAGGGCTCAAAATACTTGATTCTAAGCACGTCTGGCCTTTAAAGTTTTTGTTGAGAAGTTTGCTGTAATTCTAACAGGTTTAGCTTTATATGCATTTTGTTTTTGCTTTTTCTGACAGCTTTTAGAATTCTGTTCTTTTGTAGGACATATGGCATTTTAATTATAATGTGTCATGGGGTGGTTTTCTTCACTATAGTTGGTTGGTGTTCTGTAAGCCTTGCTTACTTGTATGTTGAATTCTTTTTTCATACTTAGTAAGTTTTCTTGGCTGAGCATGGTGGTGTACATCTCTAGTCCCAGGACTCAGGAGAATCACCACAAGTTCAAGGCCAGCTTAGGTAAGTAAAGTACAAAATAAAAGAGAGATAATAGGAAAAAGGGGCACATGAAAGAAAAGTTACTATATTCTAAGTATGTTTCTGCTGTTGGGTTCTAGTTTCACTTCAGCAGGGTATGAGAGCTTACTTTGAAGGATTTCCATTTCTTTGGATATGTTAAGTTCTTTATTGTTGCTATGAATATGGTCTATTTGGGTGAATATTTCTTCTGTGATCTTAGGAAGATTATGTATTCTGCAGTTTTTACGCACAGTATAATGTTCCACTTGAGGTGTAATGTTACTGATTTTAACTGCTCTTTTACAGATTTTTCTACCTTATTTAGTTGTCAATAACTTAGGAAAGTGTTTTTAAAGTTTTGGTAATATAGTGGTACCTCAATTCATGAACTTAATGTGTTCCATGATTCTGGGAAGATGGTCACCGTCACGTTCATGCAAGAAAGATGGCCATGATCATGTTTGTTACCCAATGTGGTTTGTGAATGGAGCAAAAACTTGCCAAAATGCTTCTGTTTGTGAACTGAAGTGTTCACAAACAGAAGAGTTTGTGAACAGAGGAATTACTGTATTTGTGGATCTGTGATTTTCTCTTCAGTTTCATATGTCTGCCTTATATAGTTGGTTGTTTTGTTTAGTGAAATACGTATTAAGAACTATTAGTTTTTGTTACAGAATTGCTTTTTGTATCATCACTATAATTCTTATTTACTTTGAAGTACAGATTGAATAGTGTTACGTTAATATAGTTTCAACGTGTTTTGTTCAGTCAGTGCTAAACTAGTATATCTGTTTGGATAATTTTCTATGTAATGTATGTTTTTATGTTTACCTTATACTTGTTTTATTTTAAAAATATTCATATACTTTTCAATTGATAAATAAGAAGTAAAAAAATTAAAAAGGAAGTTTTCTATTATGATTTCTGTAAAGCAATTCATTATTCCTTGTGTGGTATCTTCTAGTTTCTAACTCCATTTACCCTAAGATTGTTCTTCTTGGTGTTGTCTAGCAGCTATTGGGTGAGTTTCTCTTGTTCTCTTATCATTTTAAGACCTCTTTCAGTAATTCATTCTAAGTTAATATCTTTCCCTCGATTTCAGAAATCCTGTCTTCACATTGATGATTTCTGCAGTTTATAAGTTCTGTATAATTTTTTATATCTGATATTTCTGTCAGGTACCTTTTCATGGTTTCTATGTCTTTGGAGAATTTGTCTTTCATGTTTTGAACTCTTTTGCTCAGTTCTTCTAGTTTTTTAATTTGTTTCCCCTTATCCACATTAGCCATTGTTATGGTTTGTGTCTGGATGTCCCCACAAAACCTCATGTAGTCATGGAGGGATGGGCTCTTTGGAGGTGGCTGAATCTAGAGCTTGTGACTGATTCGTGATTCAGTGCTGTGATTAAGGGTGTGAATACTACATCCACCCTAAGGCAAGTAACCTACATACAATATAAGGGAAAGAAAGAGGCTCGTCTTGTTCTCTCCCTCTTGTTGGTTTTGCTGTCTTTCACCACCATGAACTGTTTCCCCTCTTCCATAAGCCACCTTGCCATGGAGCCAACTGATTATGGGCTTAAACCTCTAAAAACAGTGAGCTAAATAAATCTTTCCCCTTTTAACTTTGGCTGTTGAGTATTTTGTCTCAGCAATGAGAGAAAAGTAACTAAGATGGCCACTGTATATGATAATTCCATGAAATTTTGGGTCATATTGTCTCTGAACTCTTCAAATTTCTTTATATCTTTCAGAAATTCATAAAGGTCCACTACATGGTGTTTGCTTTCCTCTCCATTGGTGCCCCTTAGTTCTGCTTTTGGAGGTTTGTGAGACTTTGAGGACCTCTTGTTAACTTTCCCAGAGATATTATTCACACTTTTTGCTATTTAATCACAATAGTTGGACCTTGCCACTGTGCTGTGAGGAGAGAATTACTATTGGTTCTAACAGTATCAAAAGACCTGATCAAACATAACTTTTATGAGTTAAACATTGCATGTAAATTTGTCCCTTTATCAATAGCTTTTCTAGTCTCTATCATCTTATTATTAGTGGTTAATCTGTGGCTTGGAAGGAGGGAGGGGAAGAGATAGAAGAATGAATGAAAGAGAAGTTTAAGTCAGTAGTATAAGTGGTAGATAGGAAAATAATAATAGGTAAAACAATAGATCCAGGGCCAGCTTTTATTAGTGGTCTTCAACAGTTGGAGTTCACGGTTAATGTTGAGGGTTTTAAGAAGATATTTGTGTGGATGAGGTGGGATGTAGGAGGAGGAAGGTGTGATTAGGGATTAAGGAAAGCTGCAAGATTGTCAGAGCCTGCTAATTTATTTGTGCACCTATAAGGTGGAGAAAGGGCAAGGAAGGACAAAGGAGCTAGGTAAAATAATGAGCAAAAGGGAGAGAATAGATAGGAGAGAAGGTTAATACAAAATAAGATTGGAATGTCCAAAGGAGAATGAAATTTAGGAGAAGAACTTGAAGAATTTCAAAAGTGGAAGAAACAAGTAAATGATAAGAAAATAGTGTTGCTATGGATGCAAGAGTTAAAGAAAAGGAGTAGGGAGATGAGAAGAGAGTGAAAATTAGCAACTAAATCAAACCAAGGAAAAATAATTCTGCACAGACTGAGTCCAGCACTTCAATGAGTGAGCATATATATATGTAATTCCTTCATGACCACAATGCTGTGTAGCAAAAATATCTGCACAATTCCCTTCTTGCCTTAGTTGCAGTCTGATTTCTAGCAGTCACATGTGATCTTTGCAGACATGTGTGTGCTCCAGTCACTCTAGTGTCATGCTGACATGTGAGGCAATTACAGAGTAGATTCAGCCTGTAGGTGGCTATTAACATCCATGACACAGCAGTCAAGTGGGTTTGTAGGACTGGTGCCAAATAGAATGGATGTACTCACCTGTGATTCAGTGGGCAAGAAGGCACATGTGGCTGATGCCAGAGGGTCTGGGCATGCTTGCCTGTGATTTAGTGGTCAAGTAGGGAAATTAGGCATGCCAGGCTGGTCCTGGGAGCTGTACCCATGTGCCAGTGACTTGGTGGGCCAACGTGTGAGCCAAGCTGATTCTGATAAGAGTTGGCTAGATTGCCATTTGGCTGTTTATTCTATCTCTGATCAGAGTCTGGAGGGGCTCCCCTGACTGTGGTAAGTGCTGGAGAGAAGTGCTTAGTTACTTTTCACCCATCGCTGAGACAAAATACCTGACACCCAAAATTAGGGAAGGAAAGATTTATTTCTTGCAGTTTCTTGGGGGTTTCAGTCCATACTTAGTTGGCTCCAAGGCACCTTGGCATGGCAGGCAGCCATTCATGGAGGCCACCAAACAGCAAGGGGTGCTGGTGTGTGTGTGTGTGTGTGTGTGTGTGAGAGAGAGAGAGAGAGAGAGAGAGAGAGTGAGAGAGAGGTGTTCATCCCACCCTTACTGTATATGTTGGCTTCACCCCTGGGTGAGTGCAGCACTCACATTGCCAATCCCAATGCTAGACAACAAACCAATCACAAACACCAGACACAGCCCAGGCCAAATTAGATGAGGCCTTGGGGGGACACAGGATCAACCAATATGGAGGACAATATAAGAATGCAGCTTTCCCCTGTGTTTGAAGGAAGAGTGAAGTGGGGATGGGCCAGTATACACAAAGTCTGTTCCAGAAGTCTGATCTCTGCAGTTCTAGTTCAGTTCCTCAGGTAATTTGCCACACTTTCAGAACAGCTGCTCCCCAGAAGAGCAGGGGTGGGAGCAAGTATAACAAAGCACAGCAACACTGCTTTCCCTTCTCAGCTCTCTGATTTTTTTGTTGATCTACATATATTGTCTTCCCTAGTAATTTTCTCTTTTGAGGTAGAAGACCACCTCTAATTCATAATATCTTCTTCTTCTTCTTCCTTCTTCTTCTTCTTCTTCTTCTTCTTCTTCTTCTTCTTCTTCTTCTTCTTCTTCTTCTTTCTTAATGGCACCGGGGCTTGAACTCACAACCTTGTGCCTGCCAGACAGGCACTTAAGCCACTGAGCCAAATTCCCAGTCCTAGTTTTTTGAGGCAGGATAGCACTATGTAGCCCAAGCCGGCCTTGAATTCACAATGCTCCTCCTACCTCAGCCTCCCAAGTGCTGGGATTAAAGGCGTATACCACCATGCCCAGTTTACAATATCTTCTTTCTCAATGAATGTTCTCTGAATTTTTCTGATGAGACTCCTACTTTAGTCAGCCATGTTGGATCTCCCATCTATTTAAATTTTCTTAACTTTCTAGTGAGAAGGTTTTGTTTTTCTAATTCCTTTATTAGTGAGTTTATATTGTGTATTGGGTATGCTATGTCCCCCCAAGTCCTCACATACTTTTCATGGAGCTAAATCTGGCACTTGTTTGTGTTCAGTTTGTTGTCTAGCACTGGGATTGGCAATGTGAGTGCTGTACCCGCCCAGGGGTGGAGCCAACATACAGTGTAAATGAGATAGGTCTTTCTCTTGCACTTCCGGTGCTTCCGCTCTCTCTCACCAGCATGCCTTGTAGCTTGCAGCCGCCATAAACGGCAGCCCCACCACACCATGCTGACTTGGAGTCAACTAAGTATGGACTGAAACTCCCAGGAAATTGTAAGAATAAACCTTTCCTTCCCTAATTTTGGGCATCAGGTATTTTGTCTCAGCAATGAGTAAAAAGTAACTAAGACAGAATTTGGTACCAGAGGAGTGGGGTCATTGCTGTGACTATTCCTGACCATGTGGTTCGAGCGCCTTTGGAAATGGCTTGTGGGAAGAGTTTGGAAAGGTTTGGAGATGTTGCCTACATGCCTAGAAATGGAAAGGTTTAGGTTGTTCTGTATGGGAGATTCTGGTCAGAGTTCAGGAGACCAGAAGCCTGATAGAAAGCCTGCCAGTAGACCAGGCTCAGGAGGTTTCTGCTGGGAAGAAAGACTGCACTGGGTGTTGGACTCCACATGATGTGTGTTATGGCTTGACAGAAAGTTTCTCTGCATTCTGCCCGTGCCCAGAGACTTTGCCTGAGACTGAGATTAAGGGCAAAGGATTAATTAGTTTACAGAGAGAAATTATAAGGCAGCCAAACATTAAAATGGTAGCCTGGCTTTTGTTGGGGGCATTTAGCAAGATTTATGTTGCGGATAAAGAGCAAGGAGCCCAGCACAGCAATTTAAAACGTGAGTTTGGCCAGGAAGCTGTAGACTTTAAAGATGGAGCTGAGACCTTGATTGCTGAGAAGGAACAAAAGAATAAAAAAGATGGCCTGGGGGCATCCCAGGAAGCAGCGGGTCACCACCCTCTGCAGCCTCAGGCCTTCAAAAGTGAAAGAGTTTTCTCGGAGGAAAAAGGCCACAGAGCACCACATTCTGGAGTGGCGACAGAGGCCACAGGAGGTTCCAAAATGGAGGTGGCCATACCAGATTCCAGAATGGCAGTGGCATAGAGAAGCTGTTCCTCACAATCAGGTTCAGAGAGTTCAGTGATCCAGGCAGTTGACCCCTACAGCCAAGAGAGAGGAAAGCCTGGCTACTGCTCCAGCTGGCAGCGGACCTTGGCGGCATCTGTGTGGTGCTGGTTTTAAGTACAAGAAAAGGGAAAGGCAGCTTCCACCCCACCTGCAGTGAGCAATGTGTAAAGATGTAAGGGTGGAGCCAAGGAATATGCATCGTCCAAGGAAAGCTACAGAAGTTAAAATCCCTGAAAGTGCCACAGGGGTAAAATCACTCAAGCCTTTTGGAGCTTGCAACCAGATTGCTTCAGATGCTGAGCAGAGAACTCCAGGACTTAATGCTTGCCCTGCTGGATTTTGAACTTGCTTTGGTTCCAATGCTTTGTATACACCTGTTTGTAACTTTTGGAATGGTAATGTTTATCTTGTGCCTTTATATGTTGGAAGTGCTTAATCTCGTGTTTGTTTGTACAGAGGGTTACGGTTAAGAGTTTGCCATAGATCTCAGAGGAGATTTGGGACTTGGACTTTTCTGCAATGCTGAAACTGTTATGACTTTGGCAACTCTTAGAGATGGACTAAATGTCTTTTGTATTAAGAATGTACATGAGTCCTTGGGGTTCAGGGGTGGAAGGTATTGGGTGATACTATGTCCCCCCAAGTCCTCACATACTTTTGATGGGGCTAAGTCTGGTGCTTGCTTGTGTTCAGTTTGTTGTCTAGCACTGGGATTGGCAATATGAGTGCTGTACCTGCCCAGGGGTGGAGCCAACATACCGTGTAAATGAGGCGGGTCTTCCTCTTGCACTTCTGGCACTTCTGCTCTCTCTCGCCAGTGCACCTTGCAGCTTGCAGCCGCCATAAATGGCAGCCCCGCCACATCATGCTGCCTTGGAGCCAACTAAGTATGGACTGAAACTCCCGAGAAACTGTAAGAATAAACCCTTCCTTCCCTAATTTTGGGTGTCAGGTATTTTGTCTCAGCAATGAGTAAAAAGTAACTAAGACATATTGTATACAGGGACATTATTGATTTGGTATGTTGATTTTATATACTGCTACACTTTTGAATTTGTTTATTAATTCTATGATTCTTTTTGGTAAAATTCTTTGTGTCTTCTATATAGAGGATCGAATAGTGATAATTTGACTTCTTTCCTCTATATATCCCTTTTCTTTCTTTCTCTTGCATGATCGCTCTAGCTAATGTTTTGAGAACTGTACCAAACAGTAGCAGTTGATAGCAGACATCCTTGTCTGTTCCTGATTTGAGAGGGAAAACTTTCAGCTCCTCCCCATTTAATATGATGTTTACTGTTGGTTTGTTATAAATGACTTTTATTAGAATGAGATAAGGTCTTTCTATACCTATTTTCTTCAGAGTTTTTATCATGAATGGATGTTGGATTTTATCAAAGGCTTTTTCTGCAATAATTGAGATGATCATGTGGTTTTTATTTTGTGTTTATGCAATGCATTACATTTATTGATTTGTAAATTTTGAACCATTCTTGCATCCTTGGTCATGGTGTAGGATCTTTTGATGATTTGCAGCATTATTTGCAGGTATCTTTTTGAAGATTTTTGAATCTGTGTTCATTAGAGAGATTGGCCTGTAGTTCTCTTTTTTGTTTGGTTCCCGATCTGGTTTTGGGATCAGGGTAGTGCTAGCTTCCAAGATTAACTAGGAGTACTCCTTGCCTTTCAATTTCTTTCTTTCTTTCTTTCTTTCTTTCTTTCTTTCTTTCTTTCTTTCTTTCTTTCTTTTTTGTATTGGAAATCGAACTCATGACCTCAAGCTTGCCAGGCAGGTGCTTACACTGCTGAGCTAAATCCCCAGCCTTTCCCTTTCAGTTTCATTAAAGAGTTTGAGGAGTATTGGTATTTGATCTTCCCTGAAGTTCTTGTAGAGTTTGGCAGTGAATCCATCAGATCCTGGGCTTTTCTTTGTTGGTAGATGTTTTATTATAGTTTCATTGCCTGTTATTGGATTGTTCAAGATTTTTAAGCATTCTTAATTCAGTTTTTGTATTTCATATGTAGCTAGGAATCTCACCATTCCTTCAGAGTTTTCCAATTTATTGATATACATATTTGTGAAGTAATTGCTAATAATCTTTTGAATTTTGGTGGTGTTATTGTGATTTCACTTTTTTCATTTATAATTGCATTGACTTGTGTCTTTTCTTTCTTTTTTATGAGATCGGCTAAGGGTTTGTCTGTTTTGTTTGCTCTTTCAATGTACCAAGTCTTCAAAATATTGCTTATTTATATTTTTTTAGTCTCAATTAATTTCTGTTCTGATACTTGTAATTTCCTTCCTTGTGCTAGCTTAGGATTTGGATCACCCCCCCACCATTTATTTAGGACCTTGAGCTGCATCATTAGCTTATTTATTTAGATTCACTCTATTTTTCAGAACGGCTTTCATTGTGTCCCATAAATTCTGGTATTTTATACTGGCATTATCATTTAATTCTAGGAACTGTCTAATTTTTGCTTAATTTCTTCTGTGACCCACTGATTATTCAAGAATATGTTGTTTAATTTCCATGTGTTTGCTTGATTTTTGTGGTTTGTTTTGTCATTGAGTTGTAGTTTCTTTGCATTGTGATCTAGTAATATACTGGCAAAATTTTAATTCTTTTGCATTTACTTAAGCATGTTTTATTGGTAAGTGATCTATTTTGGAGAATGCTTTTTCATGCTGCTGAAAAGAATGTGTATTCCTTTGTTATTTGTTGGAACACTTCTTATATATCTATTAATTTCATTTGTTTGGTTTGGTTCAACTCTGATATTTCTTTTTTGATTTTTTTTTTGTTTAGTTGATTTATTTGTGTTAGTAGGATATTTAGGTTTCCTGATTTGTGGTTTATACGTAGATGTCCCTACTAAAACTCATGCACTCACAGGTGGGGCTTTTGGGAGGTGATTAGACCATGGGTGTGTAATTTTGAATCATGGTTGTGTAGTACTGAATTAGTCCACTGATTGATTTGCTGGATGTGATGTTGGTAGGTGAAAATGAGTAGAAAGAGGTGGGTCACAGGGCATGACTTGGAATAAATACATATCCCTCACCTTCCCTTGATTCTGTGCTGCATTCTGCCTGCCATGAACTGTTTCTCCTCTGCCATGCCTCTCTGCCATATAATGCCATGGAACCAGGTGACTGTGGAATGAAACCTTTACAAATTATGAGCCAGAAGTAAATCTCTCCTTTAACTTTTGCATCTTGTGTATTTTATCCCAGCAATGAGAGTAACTAATGCACCCGCTATAATTGTACTGATGTTTATCTGATTCTTTATGCACAGTAGTGTTTTATGAAGTTGTGTGCACTGTTGTTTGGTTCATATATATTTACAATTGTTATCTCTTCCTTTTGAATAATTCCATTAATCAATGTGTAGTGTCCTTTTTTGCTTCTTCTGATCAGTTCTGGCTTAATATCTACTTTGCATGAAAATAGGATAGGATAGCTACTCCTGCTTGTTTTGTTTTCAAGTTTCTGTTGCATGAAATACTGTTTTCCATTCTTTGCTTTTTTTTTTTTTGGTGTATGAATTTCTTTGTGAGTTAAATGTGTTGCTTGTATGCAGCGTACTGTTGGATTTTGTTTCTTAATCCATCCTGCTAATCCGTGTTTTCTGATTGGAGAATTGAAACCATTCATTGATAGCTATAACTGATAGTTATTGATTTATTCCTGGCATTATATTATTTTCCTGCTGCTGATTCCCTTTTTTTGCTTTTGACTTAATTGCTTACCCTACTGATGCATTCATTCTATTTGATCTTTTGTCATTGTTAGCCTCAATTTCTCTTTCAAGAGTAATCTTGGTAATTTTGGAGGGTGCTATGATGCTGGTCATGAATTTCTTTAGGTGCTCTTTGTCATGAAAATATTTTATTTCTCCATCAATTTTGAAGGATAATTTTGCTCTATATGTCAGTCTGTGTTGGAAGTTATTTTCTTTTAGAGACTGAAACACTTCACTCCAAGCTCTTCTTGCATTTAATGATTGTGTTTAGAAATATGCTGTTATTCTAATGGATTTTCCTTTATAAGTGACTCACTGCTTTTCTCTAACAACTTTTATGATTTTCTTCTTGTGTTGGATTTTTGCTATTTTGCTTATCGTGCATCATGGAGTGATTCTTTTATGATCCTGGCTGTTCTGGGTTTTATATACCTGATTTATCTGTATGTTAAATCTTTTTCCATGTTTGGAGAGTTTTCTGCTACTGCTTCTGTGAACAGTTTTTAAAGGTCCTTTTGTGCTGCCTTCTGATTTTTTCCCTCATTTCCATTAATCTTACATTCATCTTCCTTATGTCATCTAGCAACTGTTAGACACATTTTTCATGTTCTTTTGTTGTTTTTAAGGTATCTGTCATTAAACTGATCTCCAAGCTCAGGACTATCTTCTAGATCTGACACTCTGTTCTCATTTTGGTCACTTCAACTCCCTATACTTTTAATAATGTTTTTAATTTTCTGGATTTCTTTTGGGAGCATTTGTATGGACTCTAATTCTTTTTTTATGAAGGACATTCTTGTTTTGTACTTGATTCTTCTGTAGACCTACTGATCATTTGTTTCATTAGGAATATTATCTATTTTGTTATGTCTTCTTTGATTTTCCCAAATACCTTATTCATCTGTTTTAATATCCCAACTTATATCTTTTGGATATATTTGCTGTATGGCTTTTGATTTTCTTCTGTTTGATGACCTCTTTATCCATTGTAGGGAGCTGGGAGATTTTGGAGGCATTTTTTGCCTCATCTCCTCATATTTCTGTTTTATTTGAGATAAAATAGATTTTTAGCCAAAACTGCAAAATAATCAAAGATCACTTGATAATGTTAAGGGGATCAAATATATATGCACCGAATATGGGAGCACCCAACTATGTAAGACACTTCTTAATAGACATGAAAAACCAAATAAACAATAATACAGTTATAACAGGGGACCTTAACACTCCATTGTCAAAGAGAGATAGATCAACCAAACAAAAAATCAGCAAAGAAATAGCAGAACTGAATCAAACTTGTGAGCAAAGGGACCTACTAGATGTATACCGAGTATTCCACCCATCAGCATCAGAATATACATTCTTCTCAGCTGCACATGGGTCATTCTCTAAAATAGATCATATACTGGTCCAAAAAGCAAGCTTAAGTAAATGCAAATGAACTGAAATAATTCCATTCATATTATCTGACCATAGCACAGTAAAATGGGAAATGAATGACAAAAAAACCTACAATAACTGCATAAACACATGGAAATTAAATAATACCCTCCTAAAGAACCAATGGGTCAGAGAAGAAGTTAAAGAAGAAATTAAACAATATATACAATTGAATGAAAATGCAAATACAAATTACCAGAACCTGTGAGATACAATGAAAGCAGTCCTCAGAGGGAAAGTTATAGCACTAAACTCTCATATCAGAAAAATGGAAAGAACACACATAAACAACATAATGCTGTACCTCAAACTTCTAGAGAAAGAAGAGCAAGTCAAGTCCAAAGCCCAAAAAAGGGAGGAAATAATTAAGATTAGAGCAGAAATTAATGCAATTGAAACTAAGAAAACAATACAAAGAATTAATGAATTGAAGAGTTGGTTCTTTGAAAGAGTAAATAAAATTGATAAACCCCTAGCCAACCTTATCAAGAAGAGGAAAGAAAAACTCAGATTCATGCAATAAGAAATGAAAAGGGTGAAATCACTACAGACCCAGTGGAAATACAGAAGAGCATCAACATCTACTTTGAAAACCTTTACTCACATAGATTCGATAACACAGAAGAAATGGACAGATTCCTAGAAACCTATGAATTACCAAAACTGAATCAAGAAGATGTAAAGCTACTGAATAACCCAATTTCAGCTAATGAAATTGAAAATGTAATTAAGACCCTACCAACAAAGAAAAGCCCGGGCCCTGATGGATTCACTGCTGAATTCTGTAAGAAATTCAGGGAAGACTTAATGCCAATACTCCTCAAACTCTTCAATGAAATCGAAGGGAAGCAAGTCTCCCTAACTCATTCCTGGAAACAAGTATTACCCTAATACCAAAACCAGAGAAAGACCCAACTAAAAAAGAAAATGACAGGCCAATCCCCCTAATGAACATAGACGCAAAAATCCTCAATAAAATACTGGCAAATAGAATACAGCAAGTTGTCAGAAAGATTATACACCATGATCAAGTGGGATTCATCCCAGGAATGCAGGGATGGTTCAACATACGGAAATCAATACATGTGATACACCATATCAACAGGGCCAAGGGAAAGGACCACATGATTGTCTCAATAGATGCAGAAAAAGCTTTTGACAAAATCCAACACCCATTCATGATAAAAAACCCTACAGAAAATCGGAATAGATGGTCTCTACGTCAACCTGATAAAAGCCATATATCATAAACCAACAGCCAACATCTTACTAAATGGAGAAAAACTGAAAACTTTCAACCTAAAATCAGGAACAAGACAAGGATGTCCATTATCACCACTCCTATTCAATAGAGTTCTGGAAATATTAGCCAGAGCAATTAGACAAGAGAAAGAAATAAAGGGAATAAGGATAGGAAAGGAAGAAGTGAAATTATCATTATTTGCAGATGATATGATGCTCTACATAGAAGACCCCCAAAAATCCATTAGAAGACTTCTAGAAGTAATAACTAAATTTAGTAATGTAGCTGGATACAAGGTGAACACTCAAAAATCAATAGCATTCCTGTACACAAACAACAAAGTCACTGAGAGAGAAATAAGGGAAACCACACCCTTCACTATAACATTCAAAAAAAATGAAATACTTAGGAATCAATCTAACAAAGGAAGTAAAAGATCTATACAGTGAAAATTACATTACTCTAAAGAAGGAAATCGAAGAAGATTTCAGATAATGGAAAGATATTCCCTGTTCATGGATAGGAAGAACAAACATCGTGAAAATGGCCACTTTCCCAAAATTATTATACAGATTTAATGCAATCCCAATCAAAATACCACTTGTCTACCTCACAGAGCTAGAGAAAGCATTCCTAAAATTCATCTGGAATCAGAAAAGACCTAGAATAGCAAAGGCAATTCTGGGCAACAAAGGTAAGGCAGGAGGCATCACAATCCCCAACTTGAAACTATACTACAAAGCTACTGTGATAAAATCAGCATGGTACTGGAATCAAAACAGACCTGAAGATCAATGGAATAGATTAGGAGATGCAGCCACACCTACAAACACACTTAGCCACCTCATCTTTGACAAAGGGGCCAAGCATGTACATTGGAAGAAAGACAGCCTCTTTAACAAATGGTGCTGGAAAAACTGGCTTTCTACATGCCATAAACTAAAGCTAGATCCATGCCTATCACCATGCACTAAAATAAAGTCAAAATGGATCAAAGATCTGAATATAAAAACAGAGACACTAAACTTACTAGAAGACAGAGTAGGTAAAAATCTCGATGACATAGGAGTAGGCAGAGAGTTCATGAGCAAAAATCAGATTGCAAGGGAAACACTTCCCAGAATCAACACCTGAGAGCTCATCCTACTAAAAAGTTTTTGTATGTCAAAGGAAATCTCCAACAGAGTGAAAAGAAAACCATCAAACTGGGAAAATGTCTTAGCCAATTGTCCATCAGAGAAAAGACTTCTATCTAAAACATATAATTAAAAGAAATCAGGCCCCTAAAATTCAAGGACCCAATTCAAAAATGGGCATTTGAGATGAATACACACTTCTCAGAGAAAGAAATACAAATGGCAAATAAATATATGAAAAAATGTTCAACATCAATGGTCATTTGGGAAATGCAAATTTAAACAACACTGAGATTCTATCTCACTCCAGAAAGAATGGCCAAGATTAAAAAATCAACCAACAACAAATGCTGGAGCAGCTGTGGGGAAAAAGGAACTCTTCTCCACTGCTGGTGGGAGTGTAGACTTGTGCAACCATTGTGGAAAACAGTGTGGAGATTCCTCAAGAAGCTAGGATTAGAGATCCCATTCAACCCAGCTATCCCACTTCTGGGCATTTTCCCAGAAGAATTGAAAACATCATACCACAGTGATATCTGTGCACCCATGTTTACAGCAACCCAATTTGTAATAGCCAGATCTTGGAAACAACCCAAGTGCCCATCAATCAAAGAATGGATAAAAAAGATGTGCTATTTTTATACAATGGAGTACTACTCAGCTGTTAAGAAAGATTGCATTGAGACTTTTTTTAAAATTTTATTTAAGCGAAGAAAAACAAAACAAACAAAAACTACAACAACAACAACAAAAAAAATGACATATATAGTAAAAACAACAAGCAAAAGAGACAAGCAATGCATTGAGACTTTTGTAAGTAAATGGTCATGACTTGAGACCATACTCATAAGTGAGACAAATCAAACCCACATGTGTAAATACCATATTGTCTCCCTAGTGTAAGAAATGGAAAAGTATATATGATCCAAAATCTATAATAAATGCTACGTAAGGGTAGAGAACAGCTCAAAGAGCAAAAGTAATTGAGAAGGGAAAAGGCAGAAGGAGAAAAGGGAGGATGAAAAGATATAGATCTGTATACATGTATATGTAAGATAACTAAAATGAACACACTGCTGAATGTATTCGTTATTGAGAAAGAACAATTAATACTCATATGATTAGATCAATTTTACATGTCTATATCTGTTAATGTAAGTAACCATTTTGAAGATAACGATACGCAATATTGCAACCATTGTCAAGTTTCTGTCATCCGGTTTTGTAAACCTGCAATGTTACTGTTGTGTGTTTACTCTAGTCGTTTGTTTTTCTCTTTTGATTGTTGTCTTTGTTTTATATGTCTTTTTTTCTGTTTTTTCTTCGCTTAAATAAAAAAATGTTAAGGGGATCAATTTAGCAAGAAGAAATAAAAAATTTTAAGTATGTATGCACCCAAATCAAGATCCACTGCTTCCCAATAGTTTAAGGCTAAGGATTAATCCTTTAGCACATAGGCCTTTGAGAGGATATGTTAGATCCTGAAACATTCTCCAAGATAGATAATCTTCTAAGCCACAAAATAACTCTGAACAAAATTTTAAAAAAAATTGTATTATGTATTTTCTTTGATCTCTATGAATTTTTTTTTTTTTTTTGCAGCACCAGGGATTGAACTCACAACCTTGCACCTGTCAGACAGGTGCTTAAGTCACTGAGCCAAACTCCCGACCCTGGTTTTTTGAGGCAGGGTCACACTGTGAAGCTCAGGCCGGCCTTGCGCTCGAGTTGTAGCCCAAGCTGGCCTTGAACTACAACGCTCCTCTGACCTCAGCCTCTTGAGTGCTGGGATTAAAGGCGTGTGCCACCATGCCCAGCTTGATCACTATGAATTAAAGTTAGAAACCAACAGGAACTTTAGAAATTATACAAAGACATACAAATTAGACTACATACTCTTGAACAACAAATAGGCCAATGATGGAACCAAAAGAGAAACTAAAATGTTCTTGAAACAAATGAAAATGAAAACAAAGCATGTCAAAAAGTATGGGATACAGCAAAACCATTTCTTTTGGTTTACATCTAAAATGTCCTCCAAAAATCTCAGATGTTTAGTGGTAGGGCTTTTGAAAAGTGATTTGATCATGGAGGCACTATACTAATCAGTGCATTAATCTGTTGATGCATTCATAGATGATTGTGCCCTTAATAGGTGGGACCTGGCTAGAGATGGGTCACTGGATCTATGACCTGGAAGGATGCATTCTTGTCCCTGGCTCCTCCCTTATCTCCCTGCCTCCTAGCTATCCTGGGCTGAGCAGTTTCCTTTTGCTATGCCCTTAACCATGATACTTTTGTCTTAGAGCCAGCTAACCATGAATTGAATCCTCTAAAATCATAAGTCAAAATGAATCACTTGTCTTTTAAATTGTGTCAGCTATTTTGTCTCAGTCTTGGGAAAGTGGCTAATACAGCAGTACATAAAAATAGAGAAAGAGACTTCTTGGAAGATAGTGGAACAGTATGCAGCAGAGTAAACAGCCTCTCTGATAGGTACAGTCCAGATGCTGGAATACAGCAGCATGGGGAAGACAAGAAGGAAGGAAGTGGGTCTCCTGGACCCAGGAAGAATCCAAAGCAAGAATTGAATGCCACAGAAAGAATAAAAAGAAAAACTTAAATGAAGAAGAAGGTGGTAGCTGGTGGCACCTTTGCCCGGAGCCAGACCCACTGTGCAAGAGGAGCTGTTGGAACCTGGGGACACATAAGGTGACGTGGTGGTGATGACCCTGGAGGCCTCTGTGGAGAGAGGCAGCATTGGAGGAGAGTGACAGTGGACAGGGGGAGCAGACTTGGAAGACAGAACTTTCCGGCAGTGAGTACAGAGGACTTGGTCCTCCCATGGGAGAGAACAATTGACTGGGAACTATTTTGGAATCAGGCTGAATAAGCCCAGAACCAGATCTGCTTCTGGCTTCCTCCAGCAGCTGCTAGCTGGACGCAGACCTGTGGAAATTGCTTGGACTGAGCCCTGCCCCCACGTGCATTCTAGGGGCCATCTCAGAGGGTCTCTGCAGGCAATCAACTTGGTCTGGAGGAAGCAGTCCCACACACACTCCAGGAGTGGTAGTGGAGGATCCCAGCTGGTGGCCAGAACAGGTTTGCAGGTGGCAGCCAGCCCCACCCCCGCATGCACTCCACCTGCCATCAGGGAGCCAATGCAGGCTGGGAGAAGCAGCAGACAGCCCTGCACCAGCGAACCCAATGGCCACCATCAGATATCCATAATCAGCACTGGCTAGAAGAACCAAACAGTCTCACTTCAGAGAAATTGTAGCCAATGCAGGAAGTGCCTGGAACCCCAGTACCCATTTGTCCAGAAGAACTCAGGAATATGTCAAGATGAAGAAGCAAAAGGCAGTCTCTGGCCTCCAATCCAAGCAGAGCAAGTCCAGGAGATGTAAAAATGGAAGAGATCGAGAGTTTCTGAGGTGATGGCAACTGAAGTAAAGAAACAACTTCATGAGGCTATAAAAGAAATTAGAACAGAAATACTAACTCAGGTAAAAGAAGAAATGAAAAACATAATCAAAGAATTGCTAGGCATCTCTAAAGAAGACATAGATAAAAAATGGAGCATAGAAAAATGAGGAAAACCTTGAATGAACAATACAAAAAAGATTTAGAATACATGAAACAGATTCAAAGAGATATCCAAGAAATTAAAAACTCCATTGAAAGTTGGCAAAACCACTTGAAAGAAACTGTAGACTTCCAAACCTTGAAGACAGGTTTGCAGCTTGTGATTATGAAAGGAAAAATCTCTTAAAAATAACAAGGAACCTGGAAGTAACAATTCAACTGCTGCAAGATAACCCAAAAAAACATAACTTAAGAATAAAAGGTGTGAGTGAAAAAACAGGGGTCAACACACATGACACTAAAAGTTTATTTACAGAAATATCAGAAAACTTCCCAAGCATGGGAAAAGGAAATGACATTCAGATAAATGAAGCATATAGAACTCCAGCTAACCATAACCAAAATAAATCTACACACAGACATATAATAATCAAGATCCCAGAAATTCAACACAAAAACAGAATATTAAAAGCTGTTAGAGAAAAGAAACAGATAACCTATAAAGGAAAACCCATCAGAATCACGACAGACTTCTCAACACAAACCATCAGGTCGAGAAGAGCTTGGAGTAAAGTATTTCAAGTCCTGAAAGAAAACAGCTTCCAACCCAGATTGATGTACCCTGCTGTATTGGAAGATCTGTGTCCCCGCAAGGCCTCATCTAATTTGGAAGTGACTGAGTCTGGCATTTGTGATTGGTTTGTTGTATAGCGCTGGGATTAATGTTGTGAGTGTTGCACCCGCCCAGGGGTAGAGCCAACATACACTGTAAGAGAGGCGGGTCTTCCTCTCTTGCTCTTCCACCCTCTCTCTCTCTCACCAGTGTGCCTTGCTGTTTGGTGGCCACCATGAATGGCAGCCCCACAATGCCATGCTGCCTTGGAGCCAACGAAGCATGGACTGAAACTCCTGAGAAACTTCAAGAAATAAACCTTTCCTACTCTAATTTTGGGTGTCAGGTATTCTGTCTTGTCAACGAGTGAAAAAGTAACTAAGACACCTGCAAAACTATCTTTTGAAATTAACGGAAAAACAAGATACTCTCATGACAAACAAAAACTGAAGGAATTCATGACCACCAAACCAACCCTACAAAGAATACTGAAGGACATTCTAGAGAGATAAAAAAAGAAAGCAGCTCCAGAAATAGTGGCAGAGGGATATCACCAAGCAGGGCAGACAATTGAACAGAGAGGAAAAGTAGGCAGCCAACTGCAGGAAAGTGGCATGGCAGAGATGAAGCAGTGCATGTCGGCCTTAACAATTAACGTAGATGGCCCCAATTCACCAATAAAAAGAAACACAAGCAGAGTGGATCAGGAGACAGGATCCATCAATATGCTTCATACAAGAAACACATTAAACTCGAAAGGGGGTTCATAGACTGAAAGTCAAAGGAGAGAGAACAATGCTCTGTGTGACAGGGAACCAGAAAGAAGTGGGGGTAGCTTGCCCATTAGCTGCATAGTGGGCAAGAAAGATATGGCATTTTTATCCAATGGAAAGCTACTCAGCTATAAAGAAAGATAATTTTGGTCACATGGGTTAGCATTGTGTTGTCTCCCTAGTATAAAAACTAAAGGAGTTAGCGGGATTCAAAATACATAATACCTATTGTGAAAGTGAAAGGGAAGGAAGTATCTAAAAAGGGAAGGCAGTAGCCGTTGCTAATCTATTAACATGATTTGAGTCCTGTATTGTTTTCGTTGTTCTATTTAGTTTGGTTTTATTCTGTTTTGGTTTGTCTAATTTTATTATATTTGATGACATGGACAGCTATTTCAAAGATAACAAAATACATTATAGTAGCCATAATTGATATCTGGTCACCTTGTTTTGAAGCCCTGTATTGCTTTCATTGTTTTGTTTTGGCTGATTTTATTCTATTTTGATTTGTTTGATTGTATTATGACTGATGATATAGGCAACTTCTTAGAAGATAACAAGAGACATTATGGTAACCAGTGTTGTTTTACTGTTGTTTTGAAGTCCTGTATTGCTTCCATTGTTTTGCTTTTATTGGTTTGGTTCTGTACTATTTTGTTTGATTATATTATGCCTGATTGTATGGGCAGTTATTTTGAAGATAACAAGAGGTATTATAAGGGGAAAGGAGGAAAGAAGGAAGGGAAAAGGAAAAAGACATAAATTTGTATATATGTATATGTTAGATAGTTAAAATGACTGTACTATTAAATGCATTATTTATTGAAAAAGAACAGTTAATACTCATATGATTAGATCAATTTTACATGTCTATTAATGTTAATCTAGACAACCCTTTTGAAGGTAACAATATGCAATATTACAACCATTGTCAAATTCCTATTATCTCATTTTGTAAACCTATACTGTAATTGTATTGAATTTGTTGTTGTTATTTGTTTGTCTCTTTTCCTTTTTGTTTTTCTTTTCTGTGTCTTTTTTCTCTTTAATAAAAAATTTTTTAAAAAAATAAATAAAGATTTTTTTGTCTTTTATTTTGAGACAAGTTCTCACTATGCAGTTCAGGCTGTCCTTGAGCTCACTTTGTAGCCCAAGCTGGTCTCAAATGCACAATGATCCTCCTGCCTCAGCCTCCCAAGTGCTGAGATTACAATTGTGCACCACCATGCCCGGTTTAGAGAAAGACTTCAAATAAACAACTTAACAGTACAACACAAGAAGTTGGAAAAGCAAAAACAAGCAAACCTAATACTAATAGGTGGACATAAATAACAAAGATAACAGCATAAATAAATGAAAAAAGCTAAATAACAATGTAAAGATCAATACAATAAGTTGTTTTTAAAAAGATGAACAAAATTGATAAACCTTTATTTAGACTAACCAAGAAAATAAAAAGAAAGACACAAACATAAAATCAGAGATGTAAAAGATATTACAACTGATACCACAGATATACAATGAATCAGTAGAAATTATTAAGAACAATTACATGATAACATGTTGGAAAATGTAGAAGAGATAAATTTTTGAACACATTATATATGTACCAAAATTGAATTATTCATACATTGAAAACCTAAAAAGACAAAAAATACTGAGATAAATTCACTACTGAAATGTCTCTCAAAAAAGAAAAAGCCATGACTTCACTACTCAATTTTACCAGACGGTTAAGACAAGTAATTTCAATTTTTTTTCAAAGCATACCAAACTGTTGAAAAGGAGGGAATCCTTCCAAAGTCATTCTACAAGCTAATTACTCTAGCACCAAAAACTAGATTAGGATACACACACAAGAAGAAAACTATACACTAACATCTTCAACACAATACTTGCACATAAAGAAGATTATATACCAAGTCCAAGTGGGATTTATCCTGGAGATAGAAGGATTATTCAACACATGCAAATTTATAAACATAATACATGACATCTACCGAATGAATGATAAAAACCATATGAGGCCTGATTGTGCATGCCTATAATTCCAGGTGCTCAGGAGGATCACAAGTTCAAGGCCAGTTTATGCAATGAAGTGATATACTTAGCACTGCAAAATAGAACTTTAAAAGTTAGAATTTTTTTTTATCTTGTAGAGATAAACAATTTCTTTGCATTTCCACAACCAACATCACTTCCTCTCTTCAGCTCAGATGAAGTGACAGAAATACAGAGGTTGATACCAGGAGGATTAGAGTTCAGTTGTATTTCCACAAGAAAAGGGACAATGAGCTAAAGGTGGCTGGAAACCATAAAGCAAATGTGACAATTTGCATTGTCTCTGTTCAGGACTGATGCCTCAGGAATGATCCCTATCAGACCACTGGCATAATAAATGATTGCCTTCCTACTCTCTGGTATGGAGTGTCTTCCTTTCTGTTAGGTACTATTTCTGCAGCAGTCATCTCAATAGAACCTGATAAAGAATTATTATGGCCTATACCTAGATGTTCCCCCAAAATGTCAGACACTCACACACAGAGCTTTTAAAAGGTGATTAAATTATGAGGGCGTTGTAGCTAAATGTGATATTAGGAGGTGGAGCCTTGTCAGAAGAGGTGGGTCACTGGGGACATGACTTGAAAGGGTATATCTCCCTCCCTGGCTCCTCTCTGCTTCCTGGCTGCCACGACATGAACAGCTTTCTTCTACTCAACATCCCCTACCTGCCTTCTACCCTGGAACCACCAGATTGTGGACTAAAACCTCTAAACAAAACCAAGTAAAATAAACCTCACCTTCTTTAATTTGATGATTTCAGGTACTGAATCCTAGCAAGAGGGAAAGTGACTAAGACAATCACTCAAAAAGATTCAACATCCATTTATGATAAAACCTTTGAAAAGTTGTATGTAGAAAGGATGAACCACAAAATATAAGCTGTAAAAGACAAAACCATAGCCAACATCATATTGAATGGGGAAAAGTTGAAAGCATGTCCTCTAAGATCATGCAGAAAGCAAGCCCCACATCTTAAAAGATCCACTGCCTACAAATAGTTTAAGCTAAGGATTAAGCCTTTATCACGTAGGCCTTTGGGAGGATATTCTGGATTTTAGCTATAACATATACAATGGAATATTTTTCAGTCATTAAAAAGAATAAAATCCTATTGTTTATGGCAACTTGGATGGAAATGGAAGATATCAGGTTAAATATAATAAGCCAGGCAGAGAAAATAAGATACTACACCTTATCATTCATATGTGGAAGCTAAAAAGTTGATTTCATAGAAATAAAGAGTAGAATAACTGTCACCAGAGGCTAGGACAGGTAGGGACAAAAGAGGGAAGAAGGAGATCAGCTATCCAAGATAGACTCCTGTTGCTACCATTGACCAGGAGCTGCCACAACTGGCAGGAATAGGTCCTAAACAGGTGCCTGCTCCCTCCATTGACAAGACTCAGGGACCAGAGACACAGTAGAGTTCCTGCTGACTAGAGTGTACACTATGGACAGGCAGGGCTAGTGGTGCAGAAAAGTCTGAGGCAAAAGTAACAATATAAGCCAGCAGGTGGTAAGTTAGGTGAACAAGCTTTGTACTTGGGGACAAAGACATGCAGAATAGAAGTGGGTGGGTAGTGACACCCTCCTTTCTTTTCCATATTTTTTTCTTCTTTAATTTTCTTTTTTTCTCTTTTCTTTTTTCTTTTTGAAATGGCTGGGGAGATCTCTAGCCACAGAAATCTAATCCCACCACACAAATCCACCACACAAATCCAGAGACAAAGAACAAACCCAAACTCAGCACAAATTCACCTGCCATCTTGGTTGGAGTACACATTCTGGGATCAGATTTGGACCTACCACAGAACTGTAGAGTGGAGGAATCTCACTACTTTTATTGTTCTATGTCTGTTGGGATATCCCCTTGGTAGTCCACTGGGTTAGTATGTTTTGTCTTGCTGTTTATTTTCATGGGGTTTTTTTTTGTTCTTGTTGTTGTTTTTGTTTGTGCTTTTTCCCTTTTCTTTTATTTTTTCTCTCTGTTCTGTTTTGCCCTGTTTTGTTTTTCTTTCTGTATGTTTGTTGTTTTTCTCCATGTGGGTGATTATTCTTATTTCCTTTTTTCTTTTCTCTTTTTTCTCTTCTTTTTTCTTCTTTTCCCTCTCTTTTCTACCTTCTTTTCCCTATTGTACATGATTCAGATCTCTAAATTTTCCATGTATGCTATTCCATTTGCCATCCTCCTCTCTTTCATCAACTATCTTGCTTGATTTTATGAGACCTTCATGTCGGTAAACATTATCTCTTAGACCCTTTCTGGTTCACTTCAGCACTCCTAGGCTTTCTCTTCCAACCCTTCCCTCTTACGTCCTACAATTACCCAAAACTTGGATGATCATCCTTTGCCCACCAAATTTGCTCCTACTATATTTAACCCCAGCCACCTCTTCATCCTACAACCTACCCCTCTTAAATCCCCCCCAGCAGGGTAAAATCACTCTACTGGGTAGAAAAACATTGCATACAAGTTCCTTCTATAAGTTGGTTTATAAGACCTTGGTGGGCCTGCAACCCCACCAGTGACCACACCTTCCACCCAGCGGACTGCAGTGGGCCTGCAGTTGGGCCTGTGACTCTACTCTTCACCAAACAGACCTTGGCAGGCCTGCTGCCACACTGGTGACCCTGCTATTCATCCAGAGGACTGCACTGGGTCTGTGAGGTGCCCAGTGACACAGTAGGGCTCTGGCTGGGGTACACATGGTAGACAAGTGAGACTAACAGCCTGGAAAAGCCTAAAACAGCAGTAACAATATGAGCCAATGGTTGGTTCACATCAGTACCTCTGGGTTAGTCAACCTGGAAAGAATCCAGGTCACACAAACTAGCCCCACAGGAATTCTGGTGACTGGCCCCTGCCTTACACCATATGACCAATGACTGGGGGAATGCCAGCCACACAGTAGGACCCTGAGTACAGTACACATGAGGCATAGGCAAAACTAGTAAGATTGAAAAGATTGAAATATGAACCAACAAGTGAAAATGACAAAACAAGAAAGCAAAATGCAATTTCAGACCTCCAGCCCATCCAGGACAAATACAGAAGATGTCAACATAGAATAAATTGGAAGACACATACTTGAGATTTCTGAAAAGATAGCAAGTGAAGTAAAGAAACGAATCTATGAGGCTATAGAGGAAATCAGATCAGACATAATGTCTCAGGTAAAAAAAGAAATGGCATCTATGTGAAGGAATTGCTCAGCATAGCTAGAGAACACATAGATAAAAAATAGAGGAGTATAGGAAAATGATGGAAACTTTGAACAATATAGGAAAGGATGAGATCACATGAAACAGATTCAGATATCCAGGAAATTAAAAATTCCATTGAAAGCTGGAAAAACTGCTTGAATGAAACTGAAGATAGACTTTCAGACCTTGAAAGCAGGATCAAGGTTAGTTATCATGAGAGGAAGGATCTCTTAAAAATAACAAGGGACCTGAAGTAACAATTTAACAGCTCCAAGACAATGCAAAGAAAAATAATATAAGGCTGATCGATGTCAATGAAAAAAGCAGGAGTCAACACAAATGACATAAAAAAACTATATGCAGAAGTAATAGCAGAAAATTTTCCAAGCATGGGAACAGAATCTGACATACAGATAAGAGAGGCATGTAGCCCTTCGAACAGCCATAACGAAAATAAATCTATACCCAAACATATAATAATTAACATCCCAGAAATTCAGCACAAAAACAATATTAAAAACTGTTAGAGAAAAGAAACAGATCGCCTATAAAAGAAAACCTGTTAGAATCACAGCTGACTTCTCAGTATGAACCCTCAAGTCAAGAAGAGCTTGGAAGGAAATATTCCAAGCCATGAAAGAAAACAGCTTCTAATGATGTACCCTTCAAAACTATCTTTCAAAATTAATGGAGAAATAAGATACTTCCATGACAAAGAAAAACTGAATAAATTCATGACCACAAAAGCAACCCTAAAAAGAGTACTGAAAGATACTCTAGATAGAGACAAAAATGCCCACAATTCCAAGAACAACATCAGAAAGAGACCACCAGGCAGAGCAAGCAATTAAACAGAGGAAATAAAAAAGGAAACCAATGACAGGAGAAGAAAATGACAAAGATAAACCAATACGTATCAGTTGTAACCATCAATATAAATGGCTTCAATTCACCAATTAGAAGAAACAGATTGGCAGAATGGATCAAGAAACAAGATCCTACAATATATTATATACAAGAAACTCATTTAACTCAAAAACAAATTCATAGACAAAGTCAAAGGATGGAAAACAATACTCCATGCACCAGGAACCCAGAAAAAAGCAGGGGTAGCTATCTGCTTTGCAAACAATGTTAACTTCAAACCAAAAATGATCAAAAGACATAAAGAAGGTCACTATATACTTGTTATGGGAAAACTTCAAGAGGAAGAGATAACAATCATAAATATGTATGCACCAAATAAGGGACAATTATTAATAGATATGAAAAATCAAATAAGCAATAACACTATTTTAATGAAAGACCTCAATACTCCATTGACCCAAAGTGATAGATCAACTAGACAAAAAATTAGCAAAGAAATATCAGAACTGAGCCAAACTTGTGAACAAATCAATTTAGTAGGTGTTTTCAGAGTATTCTCCCCACCATCATCAGAATACACATTCTTCTCAGCTGCACATGGCATGTTCTCTAAAATAGACCATATACTAGCCCACAGAACATGCTTAAGTAAATACAATGGAATTGAAATTATCCCATGCATATTATCTGACCATAATACAATGAAATTAGAAATTAACAGCTAAAGAAATCACAAGAACTCCATAAACACATGGAAATTAAATAACACCCTCCTAAACAAGCAATGGATCACAGATGAAATACAGGAAAAAATTAAACAATATCTACAACTAAATGAGAATGCAGATACAACATACCAAAATTTATAAGATGCAATGACAGCAGTCCCTCCAGCCCACCGAGGTACTGCAGGTGAGGAGAGGGGTTGTTGATGCTCCTATCTGCTGCCAAAGTCTTCCGGGTGGCAGGTGGGGGAAGGAGTGGCTAATGCTTTCTGGTGGCTGCTAAGGCCCTCCAGGTAGGGAGGAGGGATCATTGACACTCCTGCCATCTGCTGAGCTCCTCTGGGTGGGGGACAGGGGTCGGTGAAGAAGGACAAACTCAAGGCTTTTACAGGTAAATGGATACAACCACACTCATACGTGAAATAAATCAGACTCACAAGTAAATAAAATCCAAGAGGTACAATAGATATTGTGAGAGGGAAAGAAACTGCCCAAAAGGAAAGAACAACTGGAATAGTGGAAAGGAGAAAAGAAGGAAAAGGAAAAAATATATATATGTACATATATATATGTATATATATGATAGCTAAGATAGTTGTATTACTAATTCTATTAGTTCAAGGAAAGAAACAGTGCTCATTTTGTTTGATCAATTTTGCATACCTGTATGTGGTAATCTGAGCAACTCTTTTGAAGATAACAATATGTGATATAACAATCATTGTTAAATTCCTATCAACAATTCCTATCATTGTTAAATTCCTATCGTCTTGAAATCCTATATCACTATTGTTTTGGGGTTTTTTTGTGGTTTGTTTCTTTTGTTTGTCTTTTTATTCTGTTTTTTTTCTCTTTAAAAAGATGACAAACAAACTAAACACAAAAAGATAGTAATTGATAATGTACTTATTTTGCAAAATGACTTAGGATATTTTCCTCCACTTTCAATATACTGGAGTAATATATGAAACATTGAGAACATTGAGTCTTTGAAAATTTGGTAGAATTCTTCTGTGAAACCACCTAAGAATGATAGCTTTTGGTGGGTAATCCTTCATAGTTTTTTCCCTCCCTTCCTTCCTTCCTCTTTCCTTTCTTTCTTTCTCTTTCTTTTGCAGCACTGGGTATTGAACTCAGGGCTCCCTATATGCTAGACAAGTGCTCCAACATTGAGCTACATTCCCCATCCTGTCCTTTTTTCTTATGTAGTCTTCCTAATTTGCCAAGGCTGGCATTGATTTTGAGATCTTTCTGCCTTAGCCTCTTGATTAACTGAGATTATAGGTGTGTACCACTACACCAAGCAGCATTTCTATTTCTTCTATGAAAAACTTTCATTTATTAATTTGTTTTCTCTTTAATCATTACCTCCTCAGTATTTTCTTTGTTCATATAATTTTTTGCTTTTTCTGTTTTATTCTTGTTAAAGTGGCTATTGGTTTGTCTATATTGTTTATATTTTTTAAGAAACAAGATTTTGATTTATTAAGTAGGTCTATTATTTTTCTTTTTTCAATTCCATTTATCGTTATATTAGTTCATTTTGTTCTTTTTTAATTTGTTGTAGTTTTTCTAACGTTTAATGCTTCACCTAGATCCCTTTGGAGCCTGTTATTTTTATTGTTAGTAATGTTTACAATACATAATAATTACATTCATCTCGAGGGATTGGTATATATACATATTGCATCTTGATTATTTTGCTTCCCATTATCTTCCTTCCCTCCCTCTCCTCCATTGCCATATCCCCTTCCAATATCCACAGTCTCCCTTCCTGCTTCCTGTCATCTTTTACCTTGCTCTTTGATTTATTTATATTTTGAGTTTCTAATTTAAGACAAACTATGCAATATTTAAGCTTGTGTTTCTGATTTATTTCACTTAACATTGTGGTCTCAACGTGCATCCATTTTCCTACAAATGACTCAAGTTTATCCTTCTCTGTACCACAGTAGGACTCCACAATGTATAAATGCCACATATTCGTCTGTTGGTGGACAGATAGGCTGCTTCCATAATTTACTATTCCTCAAACTGTATGGATAAAAATAGTTAATATGGTGAGTTTTATGTTCTGTAGTTTCACCACAATTTTTCAAAAAGGATCATGTCCATTCCCCCATTACCTGCCCTTTTGCCCTCCTCCTACTCCCCCTTATTCTCCTCATCTTATCTAATAATAGTCTCCCTTATACTTTCTTACCAACTTTTTTAGATTCTAGATGTGATGTTTGAGTGGACTTATTTCACTCAACATGATAAGCTTGAGATTCATCCATGTTCCTGCATATGACAAAATTTTATTCTGCTTACAGCTGAATAATGCTGCATTGTGTGTATGTGCCACATTTTCTTTTTCCACTTATCCATTGATGGGCATATAGACTATTTCCATAATTTAGTATTCCTCAACTGTATGATTAACAGTAGTTAATATGGTGAGCTTTAAGTTATGTGTTTTATCACAAGTTTTTGAAAAAGGATCCATAAAGATCCACTGAGGCCACTGTTCTCTATTTGTGCACTCTCCTTTCAGGTTCTAATGAGTACCTTTAGGCTGAATGCTATAGTGATAGTAAGGCTCATCTTGCTTGTTTGTCTTCTCCCAAAGGTAATAATTTTGCGCTGCCTAGTGTTCAATTACTGAAAACAGTTTCACATATTTCATACAGTTTTTTTTTTATGTTGGGAAATGCAGAGTAGTATTATACTGTCATGATCAGTGATGGAAGTTCCATTAAAAGATATATATTTCATATTGTCAAATTTATTAATTTTTCTCCATGCTATTTTTGTGAAAGCTTTAGAAAGGTCATAATACCTCTATGCTTTCCTTTTTTAAATTCAGTTATATTATTTATCTGGAATTTACTTTGATGTAAGGAGTGAGAAAACAGCTCTGTTTTTTCAAGTAGTTGTGCCAGTATATTTATTGAAAAAGAAGTCCATCTTTTTAATAACTGCTCAGACGTGCCATTTTATTAGGTAGGAAATTGTCATACCTGTTTCCATATATGGACTTTCTATTCCACTGCTATGTATCTTTGTCTTATAATTCTTTCAAAATAAAAAATTCCTTTTAAAAAATGTGACCTAATAGGTAAAAATTGTCTTTCCCACATTGAGTAACTTGTTGGGTTAAACTGGGACTGCTGCCATTATTCCTGAAGTCCCTTATCCCTGTGAAGGTATGATAAACTCTGCCCATGGTCATAGAAACTTACTGAATTACACTATCAGTCCAGAAGAGCTCTTTCCTGAGTATGATTCCCCCCTACTTATTTGTGGTCAGGCTGGGGTAGCACACAAGAGTGTATTTCTGTTGTATAAATTTGTGTTTAACCTTCTTAACAGGTTAAACACATATTATAAGTGCATGTTTCCATGATAGAAATATGCACTTTTTGAAAATAGGGACCATCTCTTAGGTGTGAAGTATTCTCTAATTAAAGGTGTGGGTTCAAATCACAACTCTACTACTCACTATTTGTGCAAAATTGGGCTCGATATGTAACTTCTTTGAAGTTTAGTTTCTTCACTAGTAAAAATACAATAATAATGATTGAAATACTCTGAGTCTGTGCTGTCTTATCTATAACCTGGGAATAATTTTAATAATTACTTTTGAAATAAAACAACTATCTTGGACCCAGAAAAATATAAAACAATGCTTGTCAAAATAGAGTATCTTCTTATAAGCTTGACTGAGTTCCTCTGATTCTCAGAGAAATTAACATTGCTGTTGCAACATATTTGACTAAAAAATCCAAAACTGATAAAAGTACACGTGATTTGGAGACCTATAATATTATAACTATAAATATGCAAAATTAGCTTGTTGTTGTGATTGTACAGCCTCATAGAGTACTTAACCACAAATATAAAATGCCTTATTGTCCTGCAGAAAGTTAATCTGTAAATTGATTAATCCTTTGTCAGCATTCTTTCTTGCCTATGTAAATCTCTGTTCCTCTAACACTTTTCAAATAGTTATCTGCCTGATGGTTTGCCCATCTGTAAATAACATTTGAGAATTTTTTTTGCATACTTCATGGAGTTGTAGTAAGGATTAAATAACAAAATAATAACAACATAGTAATAGATAATTAATTGATTTGAATTATATTGATATCATCTATACAGATAATGGGAACTGAGGAACACTCATTTCCTCTGACCCTGGCAGCCCCAGTAAGCCTTTACAAAAATAATAATTCTTTAGTCTAGGAGAGTAATAGAGTTGAGTAACTACTTACCGCTATTTTAATACATACTGAGGCTTAGTGGTGGTGTACTTTATCTTTAAATCTGTAAAACTGGCATTGGCTAATGAATTTTAGGGCATGGTACTGAGAAATTTTGTTATTTAAAATTGCAGATTGTTAAAAGTTTTACTTTCTGAAATCATATTAATGAAGATAGAAAGATCTGAGCTGTTCAGAGAAGCTACAGTCCCAATTTCCAGACCAGATGCAATCTCTCAGATAAGAAGTCTTCTAGAAAAGAGGGTATACAAATTATATATTTATCTTGACTCTGTGCTTTTGAAAGACAGTACTTTGGGCCATTTCTATATGCTTAGGTCTGCTGTTAAGTCTTTACTTATTGTCTCACTTTTCTTTATTTTATTAGTACATGCAGTTTACAATCATCCTGGGTATTAAGTACATGTCTTACTTTTCTGTAAGCCTATTAAAACAGTTTCATCTAAATCTCATCTAAATCTCACATTTCACCTATAATAACCCCATGTTATCTTTTTATTTGAAACTGCACTTCTACCTTTTTTTTCCTTTGAATGAGGAAGAATTAAGTTCAGCTTTTGTTTCCAGATTTAAATGACTCAAGAGTACTTTAACAAGTGACATGTAGTAAGTACATTTAACAATCTCAATACATATAATTTAAATTCTGTGAAAGCTTCGTAATCACCTTCTAAGGACTGAATACCTTATCCTTTTATGGGCAGCAACAAGACCTTTTGGTCAGCGAAATTTCTTAGTTTTCTTTTTATTTCTATGAATAAAACATCCAATTTACTTTGCAGATTTGTTATGTATTTGCTTTTGATCTTGCTTAGTTTAAATATTGTGTTGTTTCTTTTGTGTGAGAAACTCAAAGTATAAATAAGAAGAAAAATGGAGGAGAGATATTAGGAAGTAGAAATGATTTGTTCAGATGAGAAGGGGAACAAGAGGGGAAGGAAGAGGGAAGGAAAGGAAAGGGATTTAAAGAAAAACAAGAAGTCATGGAAAAATGGAAATACAATTTAAAATGCAGAAGAAAAGAAAGGATGGAGGAAGGGAAGGAGACAGAAAAAGAATTAAGATGTGTTCTGTGCATATACAAATCTCCCATAGTAAATGTGATTATTATGTACTACAAACATGTACTAATGAAAATAAATTTAAAAAATTAAATTATTGAATGAACCCTTGCTCATTTAACAATTATGTAATTTGGCCTCGATGGTCATAGTCTCATCTCTGAGTATGAAGAAATCATATTTCTAGGTCTTGAATGCTTGAGTACTATTCAAATACAATTGGTCTTGATCCATTTACTGGATTTTTAAACAAACCTTTTAGAATTTGCCTCTCTGATATTCTCATTCACTCATTTCATTACTCATACCAGAAATGAACACATGCACATATTACAGTAACAAATGTAAAATTATTTTAATGATTTAGATGGAATTGTTTCTAAGGAGCAATTTGAGGTTGTGGCTCTACTTATGTCATTTGTAACTTCAGAAATCTGCTTAGTTCATATATTATGCATTCTAGGAACTCAAACACAGGACAAAAGATCTCAGTGCTTTCTGTGTCCTTGAAGATCACAATGATTTACCACAGAAAGAAAGAAAATGAAATGAAAATATGAAGCTATATAAAATATACAGTGGACAGTTTATGGCTAATTAGATACAGAAAATACAGAGTTCTTTTTTATAAATGAGTTAGAAGAAATAATATTTTTGTACTCTTATTTCCAAAAATCTTTCTAATATGGTAGAAAGTAAAATATGATAACAAAGGGAGCTTTTGCTCCTGAAAGAGCTGCCCTAATTCTGTTTAGCTACACTTGCATAGGTGTTTTCAATTTCTTTGTCCTCAGGGCATGTGTGAATAAATTCTTCACGGGCATAGGCATTGTGCAGATAGCGCCAGACTCCTGAGAATTCTTTTGGAATGTCAAAGTCACGGTATTTCTTTGCAGCAACCTAGGATTTAAGTAAAAATGCAGAAAAATAAGTGGTAATAAAAGACATCAGTTATATACCTACTGTGTATAAACATATCTTAAAGCTCAAATACTACAAAATAAACTTGAATCTTGGATTCACTATTTTAATATTTTGTTTATAAATGTTTTTGTTGGTGCTATGTTTAATTATAAATATGTCCAGAGGAGGAGATACATAAAGAGTAAATCTGTGCAAGTTCTGGTCAACAAATATTTGTTAAATTAATGATTAAATCATCATCATATGAATAGCCCATATTGTTCATAACTAATGCTGTGAACCATGGCACTGTGTTCTAAGCATTTTATATGCTTTAATTTATCGGATTTTCTCAACAATTCTGTGACAAGGGTTAATATTGTTGCCCTTATTTTATAGAAAATACAATGGAAAACACCTTCTGATTTAGGAAGAAAGAAACAAGAAGTTTTAATGCTTTCTAGAGGAGATAATTATGGATCTTTTCTGACGGGAAAAAGGAGATATACATGACAATGATGACAAAGCTATCATATTGGAAGGTTACTATGCTATATGTTGGCAATCTACAAAGCCTTCTACACCCAGCTTGTAAAGACTAACCTTAATAATGTTCAACTTGGGCAGCAAGCTGCAGTCCGCCAGTGTTAGCTGATTCCCATCCAAGAACAATCTTCTGGAAACTGTGAGTTCCTCAGCACTGTCTGGATCAATTTCATCCAGAAGTGGGGTGTTTAAGTAGTCATCCAAACGCTTAAATTCTTTGAGCAGATTTTTTTCAAAATCTTAAGCAATGAAAGCATAGGGTTACTTATAAATATATTGTCTTCATAATTAAACACATTCTTACTATGCTTTTCACAATTTAAACATTTCTATTTTATACACATTGCTTACACTAGTTCTTCAACATCTATTTAACTATTTAGAATGCTGAACTGTCCAATGATGAGACATAGTCACATCACATGCTGAACGAAAACAACTTGATTTGGATTTTTCTTGGTAAGGTGCATTGATAGGAGAGAGAGAGACAGAGACAGAGAGAGACAGAGAGAGAGAAAGAGAGAGAGAGAGAGAGAGAGAGAGAGAGAAATACATGTTATCCAACACAGAAGAGTCAGAAAGCTAAAGAAGAGACTTAATTCTCATGATTCAAAGGATTATAAACCTATTCAAGAATGTTTTATAGGAGTTGATAGTGCTACATTTTAAGGAACCTTAAGGATATATGGTCTTGCAGCTAGTTCACACCTGGCATGTCAATATGCTATAATTAGGCTATATTAGTAATTGCTATGTTGAATCTTGGGTTCTAAATCTAATAAAACTTATTAAGATAATTTAAGAGGAGATAATAGAAAATGAGAATAAGAGTAGACTATTACCCCAACATATACTATATATTCAGGGAAATTCTATTTTAGCTGAATAAAATTGTGAAGGTAAGCAAGTAAGTGAGAAAAATAGAGATTGAAAGAAAGAAATCTTACTCTTATTTGCTTCTTTTTGTGTATTCTTAATATATGCAGAAAACTTGGCAAAGAGGTTACAGCCTGCATCAAAGGACTCCTTGTACTTGGGGCTCAGGTGAGGATACCTTAAAAACAACATATTTTCAAAGGTAATAGTAGAAAAATATGCTCTCAAATATTGCAACTTATGAAACAAATGAAAGAATAAAGAAGATGGAGAAGATGGAAAAAAGTAGCTGTCTTATTTGTATTACAAATTTCATTTAGCATAGTTAAATAAAATAATATAATGTAAGTATCCACACTAATGTGTTAAATAAAATCCATACGATTGTGAATAAATGCAGAAAACCTATTCACCCCCAAATCAGCGCCTTGTAGAAATATCTGCATTCCCATTTCATTGCAGTATTACTACAACATAGAAACAACCCAAGTGTCTATTGATGGATGAATAGATAAAGAAATTGCAGAGAGAGAGAGAGAGAGAGAGAGAGAGAGAGAGAGAGAGAGAGAAGGAAGGAGGGAAGGAGGGAGAGAATGAGAGAGAGAGAAATAGAGAGAGAATTGGGATGTTATTCAGCCATTAAAAAGAAGGATATCCTGCCATTTGCAGCAAAATGGATGAAGCTCAAGGGCTTTATGTTGAGTGAAATAAGCCAGTCATAGAAAGAAAAATACTATGTGTTCTTATTTGTATGTGAAAGAGTCCAATACATGATAAAGGAGAATAACAGCATTACCAAGAGTGGTGGCAGGGAGGGAATAAGAAGATGTAGGTCAAAAGGTCCAGGATTGTCTCAGTAGTCGCCAGGGTCAGGTGAGTCTCCATGGATTCAGATACCTGGCCTGTACTCCTGCTGACACAGACACCAGGCCGGTCTGCCTCAGGACTGCAGTAGCAAGCCTTCTCATGGGTCAGACAAAGTGGCCAACCTAGAATCCTTGGTGAAGGACTTCCCCAGCTGAAGCCAGTTAGCAAAGACTGGAATGTCTCTTTTTCAAATTCACAGATTCCAATTAATTGCCACAAGGATCATAAACCATCAGGAAGATGTGACATCGTCAAAGGAACAAAATAACGTACCAGTAACCAATCCTAAAGCAACAGAGATCCATGAATTGCCTAAAATATTCAAAATAATTGCCTTAAAGAATCTCAGTGATCTGCGAGAACAAGGATAGAATATTAAATGAAATCAGAAAAAAACTATGAAAAAGTGAAAAATTTAATAAAAAGATTATTAAAAAACCAAATGTTCTAGGGATAAAAACACAATTATTGAACTATAAAAGTCCGTAGAGAGCTTCAAGCAAAAGAAAGTAAACTTGACCAAAAAAGTCAGAAGGAAAAATGAAACTCCATCAAGTGAACCAATATTTGCCGTATGGATTTCTCAGAAGGTGCAGAGAAAGGGCAAAAAGATTTTAAAAAGATCTAATGGCTGAAAATTTCCAAATTTGGGAAAAATGTAAACATTCAGGGCAGACATGAAGTTGAGAGTTTGATCCCCAGTGCCACAAAAAATAAATAAATAAATAAATAAATGAATATTCAGGTACAAGAATCTTAAAAATGTCCAATCATATTAAATCTAAAGAAGACTAGCCTGACATGGTAATTCATACCTGTAACCCTAGCATGAAATAGGATTGCCAGGAGTTCAAGGCTAGCCTGAGCTAATAGCGAGTTAAAGATCTACCTAGTGAGACACTGTCTCAAAAAATAACAAGAAAACTACATCAAGGCAAATAATCAAACTAAAATATAAAAGACAAAGAGAAGATTCTGAAAGCAACAAAAGAAATGCATTGTACTCAAGAGAACTTAAACCTACCTATCAGCAATTTTTTCAGCAAGCCAGGAGAGAACAGAATGATAAAGTGTTGAAACAAACATCCTGCCAACAAAGAATACACAGAAAAGCCATCTTTCAGAAATGAAGGAGAGATAGTTTCCCAGAAAACAAAATGAATGAGTTTTCTGTGATTTGAATGTCTATACAAAATCTCAAAATGAAATTTAATACCCATTGTGAGGTACTTAGAGGGTAGAAACTTAATCCTATTATGGCATTTGGAGGTGAGACTTTTAGGAAGTAATTAAGGCTAAACAAGATCCTAAGGGTGGTGCCCCAAATCTGATGGGACTAGAAGTTTATACATAAAAAAAAAAGGAGAGACCTGAGCTAGGGTTCTTTGTCTTGCCTTAATATGCCATCTGCCCTATCATGAGCCAACACAAAGGCCTTCAGCAGATGCTGACAAGATGTCGATACCATGCTCTTGGAGTTTCCAGCCACCAGAATCACAGGCTAAAGAAACCTCTATTTTGAGTGTGAGTGTGTGTGTGCGTGTGTGTGTCTGTCTGTCTGTCTGTGTCTGCCACTGGGGATTGAGCCTAAGTAATGCTAAACTACATCCCCAGCATTTTTATTTCATTTTGAGATAGAAACTGCCCAGACTGCTCTAGCTGACCTCAAACTTGCAATAGTCTTACCTCAGCCTCTTCAGTAGCTTGGATTACAGGCATGCCCCACCACACCCATCAAGAAACCTGTATGTTTTAAAAAATAAATTACCCCATTGTGGGCATTCAGTTACAGTAACAGAAAATAGATTAAGGCAGACTTCTTCAGTACTAAATATGCCTTACCAGAAATGTTAAAGGAAACTCTTTACACTGAAAGAAAAGGGCACTAATCAGTAACCTGAAAATACATAAAATAGAAAAGCTAGTACATCATCAAATTTGTAATACTATAATTCTGTAAAGGTGGTATGTAAGTTACTTATATATTTAGTATGAAGTCTAAGAGACAAAAGTATTACAGTAATTGTAGCTGCAATAATTGGTTAAATTATATGTAATGTAAAAGATGTAAATGATGACACTGAAAACATAAAATGCAAGGGAGCAGGAGTAAACATGTAGAGACTTTGTGTGAGATTGAAGTTGTTATTATAACTATAAGATATTTTATGCAAGCTTCAAGGAAACCAGAGTAACAACTTACAATAAATATACAAAAGATAGAAAGTAAAGAAGAAAATGCACACCACTAAAGAAAAATCATGTAATCACAAAGGCAGACAGCAAGAGAGAATGGAACTAAGGAGCTACAAATAAACCAAAAGGCAATTAACAAGTTGTCAGTGATAAGTCTTTACATATTAATAATTACTTCGAATGTAAATGGATTAAATTCTGTAATCAAGAAGCACAGACTTACTGGCCAGAGGGACTAAAAAACAAGATCCACCTCTGTTCTCTGCACTTTTCTTTTACCATACACAGACTGAAAATGAAAGGATGGACAAAGATAATCCATGCAAATGGAAACAAAAGAGTAGGAGTAGCTATACTTGTATGAGGTTAAGTAAAATTTAAGGCAGAATTGTACAATGAAACAAAGAAAATTATTATATAATGATAAAAAGGTCAGTTCTTCTAGAGGATTTAACAGTTGCAGATATATGCATGATCATAATCCATTTTTTCTTGCTGAAACAAAATACATGAAGCTGGGTACTTTATAAAGAAAATATGTTTATTTGGTTCAGAGTTTGAGAAGTTCAAGAGCATGGCACTAGCATATGCTTGACTTTGCTGAGGGTCTTGTGGCAGATTCCATCACAATAATTGAGTGTGCGTGGAAAAGGCAACCATACATGCAAAAGGATTTGGGGAGTGTCTGGCTCCCTTATCACAGCTCATTTTCCAGGGTACTAATCTAGTCCCATAAGACCCACATTAATCTCTTCTGAAGGTGGTGCCCTCATGATCTAATTACCTACCACTAGGCTCTACCTCTTAATGGTTTGACCATGTCAACATTATCACACTGGAGACCAAGGCTCCAGCACAGGAACTCCTGGGGGACAGACCATATCCAAACCATAGCATACATCCAACATTTGAGCACACAAATATTAATAAATATGAAGGGAGACATAGAGTGCAATACAATAATAGTAGGGCTTCTGATACCTCAAAGTTAACTATGGACAGATATCCAAAGAGAAAATCAATAAAGATACATTGCACTTTAGGCCAAATGGACCTAAAAGACATCTATAGAACATTCCATCTAAAAGCAGCAGAATACACATTTTTCTCATCAGTCCATGGAGTATTCAGCAGGACACAATATACATCAGGCCACAAAACAAGTCTTAACAAATTTAAAAAGATTGAAATCTTGTCAAGTATCTCTTTTGTCCATAATGATAAGAAATTAGAAATCAGTAACAGGAGGAATTCTGGAAATGCGCAAACACATAAAAATTTTAAAAATGTTCCTAAACAATCAATGGACAAAAGAAGAAATGAAAAGGAATATTTAATAAATCAATACAAGAAGTGGATGCATATCAAACAAAATTTATGGAATGAAGAGAAAGCAGTTCTAGGAGGGAGGTTTGCAGCAATAAATGAGTGCATGAAAAAATAGATTTCAAAAGCAATCTAATGTTAGACCTCAAATAACTAGAAAAATAAAAACAAAGCCCAAAGTTAGTAAAGGCAAGGAAATAATAAAGGTCACAGTAGAAAGAGAGACTACACAAACAATAGAAAACATTAATAAAATGAAGAGCTGCCTTTTTGAAAAGATAATCCATTTTACAAGCCATTAGTTAAACTAAAAAAAAAGAAAAAATACTTGAATATATAAAATCAGACATGAAACAGGGTGTTACAATTGGTATCAGAGAAATGCAAAGGATTGTAAGAGTATACTATAAATAATTATATACCAAAAATTCAAATAACTTAGAAGACCTGGGTAAATTTCTAGAATGTACAATCTACTATGATTGAATCATGAAGAAGTAGAAAATCTGAATAGATTAATAACATGCAAAGAGAGTGAAATAGTAATATTGACAACTTCCATCAAAGAGAAACCTGGGATCCAACGATGTCATTGTTGAATCCTACCAAACATTTAAAGAAAAACTAATACCATTTAAAAAACTGAAGAGGAAAGAACAAACTCACTTTAAAACGCAAGTGCTACCAGCAAAGCTAGACAAGATAATAGAAGAAAATAATATTACAGACAAATATCTTTGATAAATATTTATGTAAAGATTCTCAACACAATATTAGCAAACTGAATGCAACATCACAATTATAAAAGATAGTGATCATTCACTATGATCAAGTGGAGTTTATCCCTGGAATGCAAGGATAATTCAACATGTGCAAATCGATAAATTGTTACACTATATTAAAAGAATGAAGGACAAAAACCGTATCATCATCTCAATAGTTATAAATTAGGATTTGACAAAATTTAACATTTTTTAATGCTAAAAACCATGGAAATAAAAATGCATGATACTGACATAAAAGCAGCCATATACAGCAATGGAATGGGATAGACAGTACAGATACAAACCCACACATCTATGGTCAGTTGATTTTTTTTGTATTTTAATGTGCTACAAGAGATATTAATAAAGAAAATATAAAAACATTATTCTATGAAAAAATTTCATAACAAAATAATTAGAGAATAAAATAGTTAAATATACTGTGTATCATGATATTAAAAGAATGGCTAAAAAGTTACTCAGAGTACAAGTCACAAACCAAAAAAAATTCTCTCTTACAAAGAAGAAACTAACAAATAAAAGGACAAAACTTCCTTTTCAGTGAACAAATGAAACCAGTAGTATAAATGAAATAAATTAGCATTATCCTAAAATATTTTGAAACAGAACTTCCCCTTACTTCCTATTTATGTATCAATCTTCCACTTTGCTCTCCCTTCCTCTCCCTCCCTCTTTTTCATATATATATGAGAAACCATGTGATATTTAGCTTTAATAAATTCTGCTGAAAAATTGGATATCCACATGCAGAAGTTTGAGTCTAGACTCATATATCTTGCCATGGTCAGTTGATTTTGGACAAAGGCACCAAGAGCACATGTAGGGAAGTGTTTAGTCTAATAAATGGCATTGGGAAAATGTGATATCCACACAATATAATAATGAAAATAGCCCTTCTCTCACCACTTATATAAGAAGCAATTCAAAATGGGTCAATTCTTAAATGTCAGACCTGAACCTATAAAATCGCTATAAAAAGATTTCCATCACGTTGGCCTCATGAGCACAAACAATGAAAGCAAAATGGACAAATGGGATTGCACCAAACAGAAACCTTCTTTACAACAAAGAAAACAGTTATTAGAATGAAAAGCTAACTGATAGGTTAGGAGAAAATATTTTCAAATCATATGTTTGGTAAGGGGCTAATATTCAAAATATACAAGGAACTCAACTACTAACAAAAGACAACTTTATCATCAACAGGCAAATAGACATTTTTCAAAAGAAGATATAAAAATAACTTACAGATATATGAAAAATGTTCAATATCTCTTATCAACATAGAAATGCAAATTAAAACCACAGTGAGGTAACACCTTACAATTGTTAGATTTCTGACTGCTACCAAGAAAGATGAAGGGTAACAAATATTGTCAAACTGGGACCATTCTGGAACCCTAATTATACAAGTGTTAGAGTTTTCTCTGCATCCCATGTGTCTCTAAATGCTCTTTTACATATTTTTATTCATTTTGTTCTTATTACGTCAATTTGGATATTTCCTACTTACGCATCTTCCCATTCATTATATATTTCTTATACAATGCTTTGTCTGATGTTAAATCCACGCCATAAATTCTTAAAGTCTTATAGGCGTTTTCTTTTTCAGTTATAGAATTTTGGTTCTTTTCAAAACACATTCTAATGCTTTTGTGCAAGTCTCTATATTTACCTTGTTTTCCTCTATTTCTTTGAACATATCAATCAGTTATATAAAAATTCTTTATAGCTAATTCTGATACCTGAATCACTTGCTGTGTTAGTTCTATTGTCTTTTTTCACTCTTTTTTTTCATCACATAGTTCTGTATTTTACTTTTTCTAGTTACTTTCTTGAATAACAAACATACATAAAAACAATAGTGGCTCGAAATTATCTTTTTCTCCAGAGGGTGCACCTATTCATTTGCTTGGAAGTTAGAGTGGAGGTTGAGCATGATAACTTGAATCACAAGTTGTGCTGAGTCAAGGCTTAATTTACAAATGATTCACCCTTGGTCTTGTAGAATTTTCATGAGTGCCTGGATTATTCAGGGAACTCTGGCTCTGGAAGGTACTAAACTCAAATTTTTGTGTCAGTGGACCATGGAAAGCCTGTCATTTTTCAGAGGTTTTCTGTTTAGTATTGTTTCAATTACTTGCACAGCCTCAGAGTCTGGCAGATGTTCTAATGGAAAGTTGGCTGTGGCTTAAGGATGACCAGAAGTTTTGCTGGTTTCTTGCAACCCATCGACAATTCTCTGTTGTTATATGCTAGGCACAAGGGACGTGCTAAAAACAAAGTATTTAACAAAGACTGAAAAAATCTAAAATACTATGTTTTAGGCAAATCCTAACTAAAAGAATATTATAGCAGTGTACTTTTAGTTAAAAAAAGAATTCTCCAATTGTGGAAGACAATTAGAAGTCAATTCCAAAAACAGACATCCTCCATACGTAGGAAATTTTAGAAAAAGAAAAATTTAAAACAACTTCATAAATACAAAATAAATAAAATAATTCATGGCCAAAAAAATAGAAATTACAAAAATATTAAGAATAAAGAGAGTAGTCCTTGTACCCTATCTTATATTGTTTCTAAAATGGCCTCCAAATTCTCAACCTCTATGTACCTACTCCATATAATGTCCTACCATTGAGCATGGGTGAAATCTGTGACTATGATGGGATACTGTGACTAAGATTAGGTTAGCAATCAGTTCACCTGGAGTTAACCAAATGAGAAATTATCTGGATAGTCATGACCTATTCAGGTAAGCATCAGAGACACATTCTTATGCTGGTTTCTGAGGAAAAGAGTAAACAGTCACGTTTTGAACAGCTGGTGCAGAGAGTAAGCTTCTAGGGACTAAAAGCTGAGCCCAATCAGCAGCAAGTCAGTAACCTAAAACCTTAGTAAGATTGTTGCAAGAATTTGAATTCTGCCAAATTCTTGGATTCACATGGAAGAAAATCCTGGGCCCCAGATGAGAACTGACCAATAATTTGATTGCAGCTTTGCTCGGTGAAACTCTGAGCAGAAGACCCTAGTAAGCCATACCCAGACTCCTGAACAATGGAATCCTTGAGGTAATAAGAGAGTGTTAAGTTTGTGGTAATTTGTTGCACAGCAATAAAAAGTAAGTATAGCATGCCTTTTCTTTCTAAACACTAGCCTGGGGTGGGCAGGGATCATATATTTGTCATGCATGCGTCTTGACATGTAGATCCTAAAATTCCAAATTACTTTGAAAGAATCTTCAACTTCTAATAAATAGACCAATCAATATAATAATATAATAATATCCTATAAAATGTTGTACCTTGGAGGAGCTAGTGTCTGCTCTAGAAACTCCTCGATTTTAATGAAGTCAGTTTTCAATTCCTTGTTATACACCAGGAAAGGAGGGTTGGTACCTGGGGCTAAATCCTTCAGCTCTTCAGGCTTTCTACGATTATTGAAAACAAACAGAGTTAGGCCTCTAGATAAAGTACATGACATATACCAGAGAAACAATGCGATATTTAAACATGTATGTTTGATTTATTTCACTTAAGAAGATGGCCTCAAGGTACAGCCATTTATCTAGAAATGTCTTAGGTTTATCCTTGTGACTGAGTAGTACTCTACTGTATTAAAAAAAAACCCATGAAAGTGTAAATAAGGGCTGAAATGTATAATAGATATTTGAAAATGGAGAAAAATGTTCAAATTGGATAAGAAACAAGAGAGGGGAGGGAAAATGAAGGAAAGGAAGATACAAAGTCTTCAGTAAATATCATTAAAGGGTAACAAACTGCCCAAATCAGGAAAAATAATTCAGATAGGGAAAAGGAGAAAAGAAGGAAGAGAAAAGAAAAAAGATATAAATTTGTACATATACACTTAAGATAGCTAAGATGATTGTATTACCAATTTTGTATTAGTTCTTGGAACAAAACAGTTAACATTCATAGGATTAGATCCATTTTGTATGTTTATATATGGTAATCTGAGTAACTCTTTTGAAGATAACTATGCAAAATAACAATGTTAGTTATGTTCCAACCACCTTGTTTTGCAAGCCTGTATTGTTATTGTTTTGGGCTCTTTGTTATTGTTATTTATTAGATTCTTCTGTTTCTTGTTTTTCTTGTAATTTGTTTTGTTTTGTTTTCTCTTTCCCTCTAATACAGAAAGGATGGATGTACATGTATAGGCTTGTACATGCCTAGAACTTCTCCTAAAGAGTATACAAGAATTGATTTAATTACATGTGATGGTATGAACAGCTACTTTGAAGAAAACAAGACATTATGGTAGCCATTGCTGATTTCTTATCATCTTGTTGTGAAGTCCAATAGTGCTTTTATTCTTTGTTTTGATTTGTTTTAGTCTGTTTTGTATTGTTTGATTTCCAATATGTGTGAAAGTGTGGACAGCTATTTTGAAGAGAACAAGAGACATTACCGTAGTCATTGTTGATTTTCCTATTGTCAGGTTTTGAAGGTCTGTAATACTTTCATTCTTTTGTTTTCTATTGGTTTTATACTATTTTGTTTCGTTTGAATTCACCGTGTGTGAAGATATGGACAACTATTTTGAAGAAAACAAAAGACTTTATGGTACCATGTCAGCTATGTGACAATGCTGACTTTGATGCCACAAACATCCTGAACAAGCTGCAGGCTCGGCATGCCCAGGGAGGTATGTGGTATGGGGTGGACATCAACAATGAGGACATTACTGACAACTTCGAAGCCTTTGTGTGGGAGCCAGCTATGGTGCGGATCAATGCCCTGACAGCAGCCTCCGAGGCTGCATGCCTTATTGTGTCTGTTGATGAGACTATCAAGAACCCTCGCTCCACTGTGGATGCTCCTCCAGCAGCTGGCCAGGGCTGGGGCCTGGGCCGCCTTCCTTGAGAGATCTTATCCATCACACTGGCTGGCTGCTGGCTGCAGGTGTGCTTGCCCATCCTGGCTTGGTTCATTGGTATTATGAAGAAGCGGTAGTAATTGGTCTGCTCTGTTCTCACTGGAGGTTATTTAAATAAAACTTAAGACTTAGACTTAAAAAAAAAAGACATTATGGTAGCCACAAAAAAAAAGAAGGAAAAAAATGGAAATAAAGCTTTTGTAAATAAGGAAGGCAAGAGGGGTTGATGGAACAGGAGGAGGTCAAGTATACAAATTCCCTATGATGAATGTGATCACTATATATGTCTAAAATATACCAATAAAATTAACTTAAAAAGAGAAAAAGTACACATCACATAAATACCAACATTCAATTCACTCTAAATTCATCCATTCAATGTCATCTGAAGTTCCAGAGCTTAACATGTTCTGATTTATCTCACCTGGTCATGTCAACAGTGGTCACATTAAATTTAACTCCTTTAAGCCAGAGGATCATGAAAAGGCGCTGGCAAAAGGGACAGTTTCCAATGCTCTCTCCATCACTTCCGGCCTGTCAGGGCAAGGAAAAGTCTCAATTCTTTCATTTGTTCAAGTATGTATTGAGTTCCCATTGGGAAATAAACTAGTTGCTGGAGGCAAAATTAGAAGTTCTTAATCTATGGACTAAAAAAGATAATGAATCAATCCCATTAAATATATAATTACAAGTGATACAAGCACATAATAAATTTGTAATATTGCCAAATTTTATGTAACTATTTTCTGGTTGAGAAAAATTCAGGATGTTGCAAAATTTTTACTACTCTAAGTACTTCAACAATAAACATTTTCTGGCCATATAACATAGCACTTCTGAGGCTACATCTTTAAGACTAATCTTTAAAATGAGAGCACTGGATAAAGATTATTTACATTTTCTGTTTTGATAGATCTTGCCAAATTTCCTTCCTGAATTTTTTCTATATGTCCATTGATAATTTGATTTCTTTATTATATAAATTATTTATTCATGACTATTTCCCATTTTTCTATTAATAGGATAGCTTTCTTCTATTGATTTAGAAAAATTATATATATACCAAAGATATTAACTTTTTGTGACACATTACATGTATTTTTTAAAACATGTCATTTAAATTAAACTTACACAGAATCCATCATTCATTTCCTCTATGTAGTTTGGTTTTTCTGATCTGCTTAGATACATAAAGTTTACAAAAAGCTCATTTTAACTTTATTTTCTTAGTTTTTTCCATAAAGACCTATCATGTTTTCCGCTAATATTTTGGTTTCATTTTTGCACTTGTTTAATGTATTTGGAATTTATTTTTGATGTGAGAGGTGTACTGGGACTCCTGATTTACTATTTTAACTGTTTCTGTTTGTTTTACGAATAGTTAATAGTCATCTTGCAACATTCATTAAAAAACACATCTTTCTTCTATTAATTGAAAACAGAAACACACTCTTCTGCTTTGACATATATATATATACATACATATATTTAATCTGTGAACGCTGTTCTTCATTCATTCATTCATTCATTCACTTATCCAATAAAGATTCACTGAACATATTATATGTTTAACATATGCCAGCATATTCTGGTATATAATTATATATGCATTATATATATATATATGGTATTAAGATAAAAATACCCCCAAGCTAATTCATTTTAAAATAGAGGTAACTTCTTTAAAGGAAGAAGTATATTTCATGAGTGTGTAACAGAAAAATCTATGTGAGATTTATTAAAGAAGGCCTTTGCTTAGGAAAGCATCATTTAAACAGAGTTTAAAGGAGTGAGAATTAACTAGGTGAGTGGGCATGAAGAGGACATTATAAACATAGGAGCATGTGCAAAGGCCCTGCAATAAAGAACTAAAAGGAAGTCAGTGTAACTGGTAAGAGAGTGAGGGAGAAAAGATAAAAATCCATGAATTCATCGAAGCTAAAAACTGCTTTTCAAAGGAACTATCAAATGTGTCAGAGACACAGGGAACTTTCTGAGTTGATGGAAATATTCTATATTTTGATTGGAGTAGTGGTTACATGTACATATAAGCTTGTCAAAAGCCATTGAGCAATACTCTTAAAATGGGTGCATTTTACATCATGTAAATTCTACTGATAAAATATGTTAAAATATAAAAGCTCAGAAGCAAGCTCCTAAAACACTCTGAATAAAGGCCATTATGTAGAGGTTGTAGACAATGCAATGATCAACATAACGATAGGACAGTGGGAGGGGTAACTGAGAGATGACATAGAATAAGGTCCTTAGAGGACAAAAAGTTAAGGATCTGAGATATCACAGTGTTGCGTCACCTCTGTAGGTATTAAAATCATCAAGAATTAGAAGAGTAGTACTGGAAAGAGTGACAATGACCCTCAAAAATAAGGGAGAGTGACTTGAGGACTAAAACAATAAGGAGAGGTAGTGGGTGACTCAACTTAGGTATTTGTCTTGACAGGGGAGGGAAACGAGTCCCGGAAACATCAGTGGGGAGCAAGGATACCTACAGGACACCTACCTCAACCCCAGGCTTAACAGTAAGAGGAATGGAGAAAAAAGGCAACCACTTGTTGGGAGGGATATAGCTGAAGTAGGGTCTGCATGCAAGATCTAAGTTTCAATGCATTCCAACTAAATTTTAACCCATTTTCTTTACTTTATACACAAACTTACTCTTTATCTTTAGGGCCGCTAACTCTGTGATTTGCTATGAACTGAATGGTGTACCCTCCCCAAATCCATATGTTGAAGCCTTACCCTTCAGGGTGATGGTATTTGGAAATGGGGTGTTTGGAAAGTGGTTATAGTTAGAAGAAGTGCTAAGGGTGGGAAACTTGTGATTGGATTGGTGGTCTTATAAGAAAGGATGCCAGAGATCTTGTTCCCTTTATCATGTTAAGACACTGAGAAGTGCTGATCTACAAGCCAATAAGAGAGAAAGCCCTCACCAAAATACGATCATGCTGACAACTTGATCTTGGAATTCTGGCCTCTAGAACTGTAAGAAATAATTTTTTATTGTTACAGTCACATATTCCGTGCCATTTTGTTATTGCACCACCATCTGAGTCACTATCTACTAAGTTGTCCAAGACAGACAATTGGGAAGCATCTTTCTAATTAACCTCCCAAAATGAGTCCAAACTAACTTCTGTCAACTTTACCTATAGGTATGTCCCAAATAAATTTAGCTCTTTCCTTTGCCATGGTCATTCATTCATTCATTCATTCATTCAATGTTTATTTGATGCTTAGCGTCTGTGAGGCACAGTTAGGTGCTAATTATTTAAGTCCAAGCTATTAGCAACTCTTATCCGTGAGATCCAATTCTTTCTGTTTTGCATCAGTCACTTAGCACTAGTATGTAGCCCAAGAAGGAAATGAATGGTGCTTTATTTTAATGGTATTTTCATCTGTTATTTGTAACAATATTAAGGTCCCAGAAGTCTGGGCATAACTTTGGTGCATAATTTTCCTTTGCTTGGCAATGAGTGTGACTGAGGAAATATTTATTGTTGCTATTTCCTGATGTCAGGGAGTGAATAGGTATGGGAAGAGGCAACCAGCCTTGGCAGCTGTATTTCTTTTGTAACAGAAGTCAGACTAAGCATCTAATCTGAACTTGGTTTGGTGAGGAAAACATGATTAAGGGTGGGAAGCAGGAAGAAGAATGAAGCTGATAATAGATACAGCAGGAAGGGTGGATCACCTTTGGGAAAAGAAAAACCAAAATACTGGTGTGTGTGTGGGGGGGGAATGGAGCAAATTTTCACAGGAAAACTCAAGTTTTTCTGTTTATTTTTTGGTTTTTTAAAGTAGCATTACTTAAATTTTTAGGATATAAATCCCCTAGCTTAATTGACAAATTACTTACCTTTTGTGTATGATTTGCTGACAAAGACAAGTGTTATTTTCAAAAACATTTTTTCTCCTTGTGTCTGTGATCTAAGTTTACAAACTTGAAAAATAATATTAGAAAAAATAACCAACATTTACTGAGTGCTGACTATGTTACTAACTACTGCTAATTCCCCATACTTGTTTCATTTAACCCTCACCATGAGGATGATCCTTTAAAGTGGGCTATGTTATCACTCATGTTCTATAGGTGAGGATAGTGAAGCTCACCAAAACTGGTATACTTAAGAACATTCAGATAATCAAGAGCTGTTAACACATATATTCTCCTCATTTAGCAAATTCAAGACTATCTCCTCCAGAATCCACACTCTTAAACACTTCTTTCTTCCATCTAATAGTTTCCTTGGATTTTTAAATTAATCAGTCTTTATAGTAGTCTTAAGACAGCTTGAAAATGGTCTGAATATTCAGAGTAAAGTATAACCTTTTCCTCCTTACTTACATTTATTTAAAAAGTTTTTGACACGATAATTACATTTAGAATTTGGGTCCAAATATTTGATTTCATAATTTTTGTATAAATCTATTAAAACCTAATTTTATTGTGTTTGATAGAGAATTCAAACATTCAGTTTAACAATAAATATCAAACAAAGTGGGCCCAACATTTACAAAAAATGAAATGTGCATTATAAACTTTTTTCTTAGTTCTTGGATATAAATGTTGCCAAACTTTTCAGAGTTGAAAGACACTGTTTTCACTGACTACAACGGTGTGATATAGATTTGTACTTGTAACAGGAAAGTAATCTCTTGTAAGAAATCCAAGTAGTGGCAGAGCTTTTAAACCATAGCAAGAGCTGGGTTGGAAATCATAGATTTCATTTAATATTTACCATTGGTAAAGACCAATGCTTTTAAAATGTACTCATTAGCATTTTTTACTGTTCTTAACTATTATGTCCCCTCCCAGTATCTTCCATGAAATTTCTAGAGATTTGTGGATCATACCGTAAAGCAAAACAAAACAAAAAACTTGGACCAGATGTAACTCAAGGTTCTTCTAGAAAAATCTGTAATTTGTTTTAACATTATTAAATAATTAAATAAGCTTACACCTAAATCATTCTATCTGATGAGATTCTGGAAAGTTTTACTAACTCTTGCCCAACTGGAAACAGTTGAGTGAGATCAGACATAGCTATTTTAAAGGATTAGAATTCTAACTCTTCCATTCATTAGTTATATGATATTGGGAAGAGTTCTCTTTCCTTTAAATTCTGTGTCCATAAAATGGGGTTAGTAGTAAATTATTTACTATATTGCCTACCCTATAATAAACACTCAATAAATGATAGGGTAGTTAAAACTGAACATTATTATTCAAATCAGCATTTGCTCATCTGAGATGTGATTTGGTAACCTCTCTCATCCATATTGCCTTCCAAATACAGGAAGTCTATGAAGATAAACACATGTATCACCAGAAACTGATTTAAGAAGTCTAAGTGAATTAAGTGAACAAAATTTAGACAAAAGGAACACTTTGGGTACCCTATGAAGAAACACTACCTCTTGTTTGGAACTAGTAAATGTAAAAATTTACTTAGAAAATTAAGGCTAATTTTTATACTGTCAGAGCAGTCACATGCTTTACTATAATCCAGAGATAGGAGAAGTAGTTCTTACATCCCATAGCTTGGCAAACACTTACTTGGATTACCTAGTTATGGAGAAATTTGAGATTCTCTCTTTTATTTTAAAAAGATAGGTTGATGATGTCCTTGGTGTTGCTCTGTGATCAGTTGTTGAGTAATCTAAAATAGTTGTATCACTATTACTTTAGCCAATAGATGTTTAACTTAACATTTGATAATCATACTATATTTTATGTCTTTGAAAAATCATCAGAAGGTTATATAGCTTTAGAAAAAAATGCTTAACCTTTATTGTCTTACTGTACTTATCTAAAAGTGATGAGAACAATATTATAATATTGTAATAACTTGAGATTTTTTTGTGTAGTAGTAACTGCTACTATCGTTACTACTGATGATGATACTAGTATGACTACAGTTCACAGTAGAATAGTAGCTGATGTGAGGCTAAATCAGGTAATACAAGTAAAGAAGGACCAGACAGAACATAAGAATTTCTTTTACTGTCATTATTGTATTATCCTGAATATTTCTAATGGTTATTGAAAATACATGGGAAAATTAAACTGTAAGAAAAGATTTAGGAAATTATTTTTTACTTGGAGTAACCCATACAAATTTTTTTCTTGATGAGTTAACATATTTCTTTCTTTTGTTTTAGGGGTTTTCCAAAGTACTTTTCTGAAAAGTTAACACATACTAAAAAAAAAAAAAAACCTTCAGAGCATACCGAAAAGAGGAAGCACAACATTCTAAAATGCCTCTTCCTCGCATAATAGCACACAGACTCCTGCTTTTTTCTCCCACAAAAACATATGACCCTGTTGCAATATTTGTCCTTTGGGAGAATTTTAGAAACTTCTGTCTGGTCTGTGAAGGAATAGGGTTATTGAACCATTCTTTGCCCTCTCCTCCACCTTTTTAGGTCTCCCAAAATCTATCTCTTACAGACTGTGAGATCTGGAAAGCCTGTTTAGGATCATTTTGTCAGGCTCCTTTATTGTATAGATGGAGAACAATGCTCTGGAGGGATGAAGGGAAGGAGGGAATTTTCCCAACTTTTCATAGCAAGCACGGAAAATAAAATTAATTTGTACTGACTATAAATCGGTCTAGTGCTCTTTCCATTATATCATTTTGTCTTTTTTCAGATGGCATCTGTTTTCCTGTTGTTATCTAGGAGTAGCCAAACACCCAGGCATTCTTCTAGGACTCAGACTAAAAATATAATTACAGAATCCTTTCTTTATGAACAGTACCAAATATTGAGAATTTTTTTAGAAGCTGAAGTACAGTGTGAAGAAGTAATACACACTGTATGCTGTTATTACAGCTAGAAAACTTACCTTCACAAAAAGCTCAATTTCAGGGTCTACTTGAATACTGGGCCTTGGACTCGCCATCTTTCTGTTTTTACTGCTGATTTTCAGACCCCTGCCTTCAGCAGAGGTTACAATACCATGGATTCTTCTTCCAGTTGTATCCAAAGGTTCAAGGAATGCTGTTAAGAGAACAGTTTAGCTTGTAGTGGACTGAGTCAGATCTGGATCCAGTCTCTTCTGCTGAGAGGTGGGACACAGAAATTCTAGACGCTTAAGAGCAGCTCTTGAATTTATTTTTCTTCTTCCTCTTGACCTAACATTTGCATCAAGGAGGAGCCCAAGGGGTGTGTATGAATTGGCTGGCTAGAAGAGTGGGGGTGTTTCCAGAGAGGCTTCAGGGCCGTGAGTCAGCAGAGTAGAAACACACACACACACACACACACACACACACACACACACACACAGTGTTGGCATCTATATATCAATATGACCAGATGTTCTCTAGAGCCTCCCTTTGAGTCCTAGGCTCCATGCCCAGAAAAGAACCTCTTATTACTATTCCTGTAACCTAACAGCTCTTCCAGGAAAAGAGCCAGAAGTGGCTTGAATTAGTATTGAAAATGTTTTTTATCTAATGATACAGTCTAAAACAGGGTTAAAAAATTATACTTCATGAAATGTCTCCACCCCTAACATTACTGCTCACACAGCCAGATTTCTGTTCTGCATTCCAAATTTCACTTCTCTAGTATAACTTGGGATTATTCATTGCAGTGGTAAAGTCTGGGGGTTTCTTTAGTGTACCCCTCCTAGATTTTTAATTCTCAGATGTGTGAGCCAGGGCATATTATCTCCTTGTTTTGCTGTCTGTATCAGGAACCACAAGTAGTTTGATATCTCTGCTTGTCAACACAGAGAACAGTAGTGAAACATCCAAACTGATCGCTGAATGTCTAAGATGTTCCTGGCAGCTGTGTTTTCTGCCTGCCAGAGATGAGGTGGGGTGGGGGGCAGGACTAATAGCCTCTTTGGTGACAGGAGTCTCTTCCTGCCTGGAGGCAAACTGAACGTAGATTCACCAGTTGGCTACGTCATCAC